>CAMZMU010000088.1:43363379-43504517 GCA_947311845.1 Poa pratensis
CGTCGACGAGCATGGCCTCATCCACGGGCAGCTGTCCCCAGTAGCCCGTGGCTGGGGGGGGGGGGGCTTCCAAGGGGCACGTACGACGTTGTGCCCCCCGGTCGCCGGCGACGGTGGCTAGGGTGCTGGTGGAGGACAGCAGCCACGAGGACGGCCCTCCTCGCCTGGAGACCGACGAGGACCTCCTCCAGCTCGGGATCCAGAGAAGCCTGCGCCACGAGCACCGCTAGGAGATTCGCCGGCGCCGCTACCAGGCCCACGTCGACGACTGGAACGAGCGCCAGCTCCAGCGTGGTCTCGCGCGGACGAGGTGGCCGAGGAAAGAAGCGGGAATTGGAGGCCATTGCAGCCTCCCAGTTCTAGCAGCGGCCTCCTCCAGCTGCTCCTCGAGCGACTCCAGCGACTCCGGCGAGGAGTGACGGCGCGGCGGCACGAAGAGGAAGCCCCGGCGCGAAGCAAGAAGCCCCGGTCGTCGGGCATTTTGGCCTAGCTACTAGCAGTAGGTGCGGCGATGACCCTAGTTCATCGCCGCTAGTTTAATTAAGTTTTTATTTTGCATTTTGGTGAGGAACAGAGAGATCATCCGTCTGTATTCCCGCCAAATCAATGAAAATGTGAATTTTCAGTTTCAGATTTAGGGGCTCTGCTACGTTCCCGACCTCCGCGAACCCTAGAACTAGTGAAACGCGAACTGAAAAGGGTTTTTCAGTTTTCAGAATAGGGCTCTGCTAGAGTTGCTCTAACTACCTTGTGGTTTCAGGACGCCATGTAACTTAATTTGGCATATACAATACTAAGTAACAGTGATAAACACAGTACAAGTTCTCATAGTTAGTTTATATCGTTTTCCAATAATCGTCAGTATTTTCACCTTAAATATCATCTACAACATATTTACAGCACTGTACAGTTTGCGACGACAGGTTCCATACACAATGCAACAGCAATAGCCAATAAGATCAATCAAGCAACTGACATGCCGAGATGAAATAAGCCTCGCCATCCATCCCTCAATCTCCTTGACACTAACATCAAATCGAGGACTAATGGTACCACACTCTTCCGCATGCCATTCAATCCGACCATGATTTTGACAGACCTGTGATCACCAACGTACTCAAACTAATTAATATATATACACTAGTAGAAAACAGGGCATTGGTGCCCCCCCCCCTTAGTACCGGTTGAACTAAAACCGGTACTAAAGGGGCCTTAGCACCGGCTGTGTTTGCGTGTCAGCCGGGGCCTCGCGGCGCGACCCTTTAGTACCGGTTGTTATTAACAACCGGTACTAAAGGTTAGCCTTTAGTACAGGTTGCTAATAGCAACCGGTACTAAAGGTCTCGGCCACTATAAGGTTCTTTCCACCCCGAGCCACTCCATTTTGAGCTCGAACTCAACTCCATTTTTCCTCTCTCTTTGCTCTCCCAAGCTCAAATTCACCCCCATTTTCTCCAACAACTTCCAAGATTTGTGGCACCTACATAATAAGGGTTAGCAACTTCATCTTCTCTTCCGATTTCAAGTTTAGCTCATTTTCTTGCAAGTTTAGCTAGTTTGATTTTGGTGGTGCTTGCAAGGTGTTGATGAAATGCCTAAGTTAGGGATTTCATTTGTTTATATGCATTTTGAGCTCAAATTAAAGTATAATTTGTGGTTTTATAGTGTCGTCCCGTCCCCTTCCTCACCGCCGTCGATCGCCCGCGCCGTCCGTCACCGACACCACCTCGGTGAGCCTTGTTTTTTTATATTTGTTATTTAAAAAAATGTTAGTTATATGATTTAGATGCATAATTATTACTTGTATAATTTTCTTATTTGTATAATTGTTTGTTATATAGTGTCATGGTTTTGACATTTGTCCCCACCGGCTCTCGTCCGTTGTATTACTCGGATGTGGTACGATTGTTTGTTATAACGATATATTTGTTTAGTTTCGTGTTTATAACAATTATGCCGACCAACTTGACGTGCATATAATTTTATTTAGGAGGTAGTTGAACCGGAAATTCCAACGTCCCTATTGTCGAGTTTTTTATGAAAGAAAGCAATGATTTGAAAGCAAAACTGAAAGAAGTGAAGATCTTCGTCTCGAAGAGAACATGAATTGGGATTTCAAGATTGCCGACGTCGTCGATGACAACGAGATCAAGATGGAGGCAATGCGCTTGGATCACGAGATCAAGATGAAGGCAATGCGCTTGGATCACGAGATCAAGATGAATGCAATGAGCCTAAAGATTAAAAAGATTAGAAAATATGCCATTAGTCAAGAGGCTTGGTATCATTATGCTGTTGGTTCAATAGTTACCTTAGTTGCGATTTGATCGCATTTGTCGTTGGCTTTAAATTATTTAGCTAGTTGTATGTTAGTTTCAATTAATGAATGTTTATGAGAACTATGTATTAATTTGTTTAAATGTGGTGAACTTGTATTAATGAATTTGGTCACGTATCTCTATTCATGATATAGCTATGGTGTAATGGTTTTTGATATTTTTATAATTAATTCAGATGAGCCAGAAGGATGTACGGTGACCGACGCTGTCCCGACTTCCTTGATGGCATGCATAAATTTCTCGATGTGGTTAAGTTAAACAAGCTGAAGAATGGTTTTATGATTTGTCCATGTGATGAATGTCGGAAAAGAGGAATTACCCGAGCGTAAGAACCATACACTCCCACTTGTTGCGACAAGGCTTCATGCCCAATTATTTTTGTTGGACACAAGCACAGAAAGATGGGTTATAATGGAAACCCTGAAGAAGAGGATGATGACAACTATCCTGTGTTCTCTGATGAACACGGTGACTACAATGGGGGAAGACAAACCTGAGCTTGAGGTCATTGTTGATCAGTCCGATGATGATGATCTTCGTCAGGTCATTCGTGATGAACAGATGAACTACGTAACTGCAAACGAGTGGTCTGCCTTGGAGCGCATGTTAGAGGATCACAAAAAATCGTTGTACCCAAATTGTGAAGATGGCCAAAAAAGCTAGGTACCACCCTGGAATTGCTGCAGTGGAAGGCAAAGAATGGAATATCTGACAAGCCATTTCAAGAGTTGCTACAAATATTTAAGAAGAATTTTCCGAGGAATAATGAAATGCCCACAGTACGTACGAAGCAAAGAAGATTGTCTGCCCTCTAGGATTAGAGGTGCAGAAGATACATGCATGCATCAATGACTGCATCCTCTAACGCGGTGAGAAGTACGAGAATCTGAATGCATGCCCGATATGCGGTGCATTGCGGTATAAGATCGCGCAAGATGACCCAGGTGATGTTGAGGGCGAGCCGAGCCCCAGGAAGAGGGTTCCCGCGAAGGTGATGTTGAGGCGAGCCGATCCCCAGGAAGAGGGTTCCCGAAGGTGATGTGGTATGCTCCTATATACCATGGTTGAAACGTTTGTTCCGAAACAAAGAGCATGCCAAGTTGTTGCGATGGAACAAAGAAGACCGTAAGGAAGACAGATGCTGAGACACCCCGCTGATGGGTCTCAGTGGAGAAACATCGACAATGCGTTTGGGGATTTTGCAGCTGACGCAAGGAACTTAAGGTTTGGTCTAAGTACAGATGGCTTGAATCCTTTTGGGAGCAGAGCAGCACATAGCACTGGCCCGTGACTCTATGTATCTATAACCTTCCCCCTTGGTTGTGCATGAAGAAAAAGTATATTATGATGCCAGTTAATCCAAGGACCGAAGCAACCCGGCAACGACATTGATGTGTATCAGCCATTAGTTGACGAACTTTTACAGCTGTGGTCTGACGAAGGTATAAGTGTGTGGGATGAGTACAAACAGGAGGAATTTCCCCTACGAGCGTTGCTGTTTGTAACCATCAACGATTGGCCTGCTCTTAGTAACATTTCAGGATAGTCGAACAAGGGATACAATGCATGCACACATTGTTTAGATAAGACTGACAGTGCATATATAGGTAACAAGATTGTGTACATGGGGCATCGTCGGTTTCTTCCAAACAGGCATCACGTAAGAAACGGAGGCAAGCACTTCCAAGGTGAGCCAGATATCCGGACGAAGCCTACACGCCGTGATGGTGATGTTATATATGGCATGGTCAAGGATTTAGAAGTAATCTTTGGAAAGGGTCCTGACAGTCTATCTGTTCCGAAAGACGCTAACAAGCACGTACCCTTATGGAAAAAGAAATCTATATTTTGGGAATTACCCTATTGGCAAATCCTAGAGGTTCGCTCCGCAATCGACGTGATGCACGTGACGAAAAATCTTTGCGTGAACCTGCTAAACTTCTTAGGCGTGTATGGGAAGACGAAAGATACAGCGGATGCACGGCATGAACAGCAAAGTACGCACCACGGAAGAGACAGCCTGAATTCAGAGAAGTATGAAGGTACTTCCAGCTACGCTCTTACCAAAGAAGAGAATGAGATCTTTTTTCAAGTCCTGAGCAGTATCAAGGTCCCGTCTGGATACTCGTCGAATATAAAGGGAATAATAAACATGGCAGAGAAAAAGTTCCAAAATCTGAAGTCTCATGACTGCCACGTGATTATGACACAATTACTTCTGGTTGCATTGAGGGGGCTTCTACCGGAAAACGTTCGAGTACCCATTGTGAAGCTATGTGCATTCCTGAATGCAATTTCTCAGAAGGTAATCGATCCAGCAACTCTACCAAGTTTACAGACGAGTGTGGTCCAATGTCTTGTCAGTTTTGAGTTGGTGTTTCCACCGGCCTTCTTCAATATTATAACGCACCTCATAGTTCACCTAGTTGAAGAGATTTCCATTCTCGGTCCTGTATTTCTACACAACATGTTCCCCTTTGAGAGTTTCATGGGAGTATTAAAGAAATACGTTCATAACCGTGCTAGGCCAGAAGGAAGCATGTCCAAGGGCTATGGAACAGAGGAGGTCATTGAGTTCTGTGTTGACTTTCGTCCTGATCTTAAGCCCATCGGTGTTCCTCAATCGCGCCATGAGGGGAAACTGCGTGGAAAAGGCACGCTAGGAAAGAAAGCAACAAGAAGTATGGACGGGCATTCTTTCACTCAAGCACACTACACAGTTTTACAAAATTCCAGATTGGTGGCTCCGTATATCGTGAAACATATGGATATTTTTCGCTCAGAATACCCGGAACTGACTTCTGGATTAAAGGAAAACACGTGGATACTTTCGGCAGTTGGTTGCGTACACATCTCATTAATGACAACACTGTTGCACAAGAGCTATACTTGTTGGCCAAGTCACAATCTCTTCGACTATATTGACTTTCCAAGGGTACGAGATAAATGGGAATACATTTTACACGGAAACCCAAGACAAAAAGAGCAGTAACCAAAACAGTGGTGTCCGCTTTGATGCAACAAATGACGATGGAACAAAGGACACATATTATGGTTGCATACAGCAGATATGGGAACTTGAATATGGACCTTCTTTTAAGATCCTTTGTTTCAGTGCAAATGGGTTAACCTGTCATGCGGGGTAGAGATAGACAAGCGGTACGGAATGACTACAGTGGATCTCAATAATCTTGGGTACAAAACCGAGCCATTCGTCCTAGCCAATGATGTGGCTCATGTTTTCTATGTGAAGGACATGTCTTCCAGACCGAAAAAAAGAAAAGATAAGCAAGCCGGTACATCATATGATGAGCCAAAGCGCCACATAGTTCTTTCAGGAAAAAGAAACATCGTGGGAGTGGAGGACAAGACAGACATGTCAGAAGATTACAATAAGTTTGCTGAAATTCCGCCCTTCAAAGTGAATACTGACCCAAGCATCGTGTTAAATGATGAAGATTGTGCATGGCTACGACGCAATCAGAAGAAAGGGACACACACGAAGAAAAAGTGAACACTAGATAGGGATGTTGTTGCTGATGTGTAATAATGTATTAAACCTTTTATGTAACTATGTGTAATCATCGCGTGGTCGTGAGACGGCAAATCGGCCTTCGATCCACGGAGCGGCAAGACGTCTCTGATGATTTGCAACCGTCGGAACAAGTGTTGGGAATGTTGCTAATCATCAGAGATCCTTGCCGCTGCTTGATCCGACCGAGGGGAGGGTTCCCGGAACTGAAGGATTTCTAGATAGAACAAAACACACGGTTTCCCCGTCATACAGCCCAACGGTGGCTCGTGAGTGCCTGCATATCAATTGCACCGTTGGGCTGTATGACGGGAATCCGAATGATTTGTATTCGGTCGATGAACTGAACGATTCTGTAGATACAACAAAACACACGGTTTCCCCTGCATACAGCCCAACGGTGGCTCGTGAGTGGCCACATATCAAATGCACCGTTGGACGTATGCAGGGAATCCGAATGCTTTGTATATCAAATAAACTACACTGAGTGTCGAACATGTTCGAGAGGGGGGGTATATATAGGGTCATGTGGCTGATCCAGCACTGCAGATTTTGCCCTCAAAAGAAACACACCCCTGATCCAACGGCTCACAAGCGATTGAAAGAAACACACCCCTGATCCAACGGCTCACAAGCGCTTTAAAGAAACACACGATCCGTGTGCTTCTTTACTCCCGGTTGGTGTTACCAACCGGGACTAAAGGCGGGCTTCGCGGTCACGACTCGTGTCCTCCCCCATCCCTGCCCTTGCCACGTGTCCTCCCCCATCCCTACCCTTGCCACGTGTCCTCCCCCCACGGCCCTGGTCACGTACGTGTCCTACCCCAGCGTTGTCCTGGTCACGTTTATCGGTAAGTTATCGGTCGACCCAAGATAAGGGATAAATCGGCCGGTTTATCGGGGTATCGGCTGATTAATCGACATATCGGCCGCTTTATCGGCTGATTTATCTTGTCGGTCCGATACTGAGAAGCGATAAATCGGCCGATTTATCAGAATATCGGAAGATATCTTGAACTGTGAAATAAATAGACAATTAAATTAAATAGATATAAAAGAAAAAGAAACTAGAGAAAAAAACCAAATAGCAAACAAAAACAAAGAAATAAAACATAAGAAAACATAAGATATAAAAAACAGAAAACATAAGAAAGAAAAAAAGAAACTAGAGAAAAATAATCAAAAGCCCATTAGTACCGGTTGTAAACTACAACCGGTACTAAAGGGTTGGGCTTCGCCCCTTTAGTACCGGTTGTTCTCTACAACCGGTACTAAAGACCCTTTAGTACCGGTTGTAGAGAATAACCGGTGCTAAAGGCTGTTTTGTGCGGTTTAAACAGGGGAATCGTCCCCTTCCCAACGTACCTCGCTCCTCGACGAAGTCCTTCGGCCTCCCCTGCTCGATTCCGGTGAAGCCCTGTTCGATTCCGGCGTCGCCCTTCTCTGGCCTGCGGCCCCGCGCTCCGGCGAAGCCCCGCCGTCGCCGCGTCCTCCGCGCCCATCGCCGCGTCGCCTCTCCACGGCACGCACGGCCTCCACCATCGCCGCGTCGCCTCCACCCGCATGGCATCGACGCCGGCCGCCGCCGCCTCCGCCCTCCGGCCTGCTCCGGCGCCGCGCCTCGTCGCCCCCGCGCCGGCCTCCACCTCCGCCGCGCCATCGCCGGCCTCCACCTCTCCGCCACCGCCATTTTGAGGTAATTTTTAGTAAAGTTGTGTAGCAAATTATTGCTAAGTATGAAAATGCAAGCAAATGTTTAGTAAAATTAGCAATTTTGATTGTTTAGCAAATTTGAAAAACTTAGCAATTTTTTCATTGTTTAGCAAATTTGAAAACTTAGCAATTTTTAGTAAAGTTATTATTGTTTATATATTATTAAAGTTTATTGTTTGGTAAAGTTTAGTGATGCAAATTTTTTATTATTGTTTAGGATATTATTAGTGTAGCAATTATGAAACTTAGCAATTTTGTTTAGATTATTTTAGGTTATTATTAGTGTAGAAATTTGAAACTTAGCAATTTTGTTTAGATTATTTTAGGTTATTATTAGTGTAGAAATTTTGAAACTTAGCAATTTTGTCTAGATTATTTTAGGTTATTATTAGTGTAGAAATTTTGTTAGAAATATTGCTAAGTCATTTAGATAAAGTTTGAAAATAACATTACTAAAAAATATTGTAAAGTTTGAAATATTGCTAAGTTAGAAATATTGCTAAGTCATTATAGTTGCAATATTGTTATTTTACTATGAATTAAAATTTTGCAGTGACATTGAGCTATGGAGGACGATGCCCCCATCATCGACGACCCGGCCTTCATCCGAGACTTGGAGAAAGAAGAGCGCATGCAAACAATTATATTTGAGAAGACCCTTGGACCCAATTCCGATGGAGAAGATACCGACGAAGAAGACGACGAAGATTTTAGCGCCAAATGTTTGAACGACCCGGTGAGGGACTTGAGTTAGAAACTTTCAGAGACGACGACGACGACGAAGAAGTGCCGTTACAAAACTCTGTAGAAAACTCCGGCGATGTATATATATATTACGTCTTGTTGATCACTAGCTAGCTAGATGCATTAATTGATTTATATTGCACTTATTAACGAAACATATTTCTTTTAGCCCTCTGGATCATCTAAGTCAATCCCTACACGAGGCCCGGCCCAAGGGCTAAAGCTGCCGGATGGTGCAAAGTTGTCGATCGACGAAGTTACTATAAAAGGCGCACCGGAGAAACCCGACGGAATCTACAAAAAATATGTACCTCAGTACGGAGTTCTTGTTAGGGACATGGTGCCGATCACCATTGCAGAATGGAATCAGCCGAAGAAAGCCAACATTGGCGCAAAATATCTCGAGCAACCAATTAAAGATGCCCTTTGGGACTCGATATTGGGTTCTTTCAGCCTACCGGCAGATCTCCCAGAGAAGAGGAAGGATAAAGTCAAGGAGTGGACTCTTAGCAAGATGGCCCAGCAATTCAACAACTGGAAGAAAGGGTTGTGGAAAAAATATGAGAAAAAAGCTCCAGATTTCATTGGACATCCAGAGAAGCTGAAAGATGACTGACCTGAATTTGTGGCGTATAAGAAATCGGCCGTCGCTGTGGCCCGATCGGCCCAAAATAAGTTGAATGCTAAAAGAAGAAATATTTCCATACTTTGGGGTCAGGTGGCTACAAGAGTGCCTTGCCTAATTGGGAATCCTATGAAAACGAGCTGCGTCTAAAAGGGATCCCTCCACAGACAGATGACTGGCCCGAGAGGTCCAAGTTCTGGCTGTTCGCGCATGGGGCAGTGTTGCACCCAGACACAGGGATGATTGTTCCAAAGGGAAAATGGAAGAAAAGAGTTACAAGAGTCGCAAAAAAACTAGTAGCCGCAATAGCACTAGTCAAGGAGGGAAAATATGTTCCGATAGAGAGGACGATGAGCTTTCACTCGCCCTCGGAAATAAAGAACACTGGGGACGATGTCGAGGCAGAGGAGCCGCGGTTGGTTTTCTTGAAGGGTTTCCGGCGGACGCTGCAACTTATAGAAAACATTCCAGAAGAAAGAAAGGGAGGCGGACAGGTTTACTGCATTAGAACGCACGGTGCATGCTGTGCAGGAGCAACTGGCCTCAATTACCCGGGAAAGGGAATCTCAGCTGCGAGTAGAAGATCCTGCAGTCGATGTCTGCCCATCTCAGCGGAAAAGCAGCGTGGGTTCCACGCAGCTACAAGATCCTGCAGTTGATGAACCGTCGTGGCTCACTACCCCGTGGATGATATCACGGAGAAGACAAATTGTGAGTTACATGCGCCAATGAAGAACATTAGTTATCCGGTGGCGAAGGGCTATGCTTTACCACATCAACTTGGAGCAACCTTCCATTTTGGTGAGATTCCGGCTGGATTTGCTCGTGTCGGGGTCACGAAAGTTATGCCGGGATTCAACTCAATTAATCTTGACATTCCTGGAGCTAAAGGCGAGAAGACATTGGGAGATGTCGAGCTTGGTGTTGTTCTATGGAAGAAGAAATACATCATGTTTCCAGACTCGGCGCCAAGGCCACCCACTCCTCCGAGTAGAAATTCACCACCTCAAAGTCCACCGCCTTCCCCGACGATGGGTGCCCACCGCGAGTCCATCGCCCGCGCCGTCCCGTCAGCCGACTAATGCGCCCACTAGTAATTTGACAAAGCGGAAGCTGTTCACGTCGACTGGTACTGGCCGTACGTCCCCTGTCAAGAAGCGTGCAAACATACCCAAGAAAGTCAAGGCTCCTGAGAAGTTAGCTTCTGATGAGATGACTCAGGAGGAATTACAAGTGAGCACACGTGAAGAGGCGAGAGCCTTTTTTGAACAGAAAAAAAAGGAAAGACTGGAGGCAAGACTGGACCCCGTAAAGGAACTTCTGAAGACTATACCAACTGAGTTAAAAGATCGCACCGTTGACAACATATATGACCCTGCACCGCCGCCCATTTCAGACTATGATCGAGGTATTGACAAGGTACTTTCCTCACAGAGGGAGGAAGAAAAAATGTGCGGGAAAAGAGTTGCCCAGCTCGGAGAACAAGAAGCACAATCGATCGCCCCGCTCAATGTGCCTTCTGAAGCTCGGGAAATCGAGCATGGAGAAGTTGTCATTGGCGACACAGGTTACCCCATCATGCAGGTTACCCCAAAGTTTGAATTTGAACTCGGACTGCCTCTGGTCGAAAATCCGAGTGCTCTAACAACACAGTTATGGAAATTGCATAACTGGTACATGACCGCCGCAAAAGAAGGGAGATTCTATTTCATGGTGGAGTTAAGGAACATCACTACTTCCGAGAATATGCTGTGCAGGTTGAGTTCCGCGAACTTTTTCAGATGTACAATCAACGTGCTCTCGACAAATCTATCCTCAGCTGCTATTGTCTGTAAGTAATTTATTTGTGTAATTTAATTATTTAGTTAAGCTCGTTCATTGCCTGTAATTATCCTCACAACAATCTTTCGTACGCTATTATGCAGAATGAAGATTCGTGAATGCAGATTGGGAGGAATCTGGGACATTGGGTTCATTGACCCGGATAAAGTTCATGTCAAGACCATAGCTGACCATCCCGAGTCCACAGAGGACGTTTTGCTAACGTTTTTTAAGCGACAAAGTACCAAAAGGAAATACTTTTTCCTTACAACTTCAAGTGAGTGTTATGTCTTGTACACATTCTATTTTTCTTTCCCGATATTAAGTGTAATTGATGAGTTCTGAATACCTACGTATATAAACGTGCGCAGGTTCCACTTCATTCTGCTAATCATTAGAATCGAGGAATGAGAAGTTGAAGTCTGGGACTCTTTAAGGAAAGATCAAGATGAATACAAAAGCGTGCGTATAATGCTGAAGAGGTAATTTCAATCGCACTATATCGGCATCTTTCGTTCATTTCCTGATATCAAAAGTAAGTAATAACTCCTCAATTCATTTTCTTTTCTGGGCAGGGTTTGGAAAAGGTTCATCGCGGAAGAACGCGTGTATGGAAAGATAAGCTGGAGTTCAAGGCTAACAACGTAAGTACTACTACGATCTAGGTCCGGTATCTTTCTAATACCATTATCATTCTCTTGATATATATTTGATTACATTATATTCTTGTATAGTGGTGTCTGCTACAACCACAGGGATGGAATTATGTGGATACTACGTTTGCGAGTACATCCACATAAAGGTGAATGTGAGAGTCAATAGTCGAAGAAATCAAGAGGTACGTAAACATCATTCACAAATTTATTTTTGCTACCATCAATTGTGTTTAGTTTCGATCATAACTGATTTGATCTCCTTTTTTTAAAGATGGCAAGGAAGCGGAACCAGCTCCTGCCAATAAACCGCGTAAAAGCAATTACGGAGGAATTGGCGGGATTATTCCTTACGCATGTCATACCTAAATCCGGTGAATTCCACTATATCGAAAAATAGACTCCCTCAATGCATGTACTAGCTAGCAATGATCTCCATTGTAATTATGAGTACTTTATATGTAACGAGTACTTATATATGTGTAATGAGTACTTTATATGTGTAGTGAGTACTTTATACGTGATCTCCTCCGAAACCCTGAAAAAATGAGCGAAAAGGAAAAAAACAGAAACCCTAAACCACCGAAAATAAGCGAAAAGAAAAAAAAACCGAAACCCTAAACCCCCCTAAGTGGGGGGCAAACAGGAAGTAGTTATGGTTGGTATTACCAACCGGTACTATAGGTCCTCAGCTGCGCGCGCACACGTTCGCCCACGTGGAGGGCCTTTAGCACCGTTTGTATATACAACCGTACTAAAGGCTTACCCCTTTAGTCCCGACCCTTTAGTACCGGTTGTGCAACCGGTACTAAAGGCCCAATAGGAACCGGTATTAATACCCCGTTCTCTACTAGTGATACTACTATATAAGTGAGCACCAGTCAGGTACAGATTCTCCAAGAGAAGCAACAAAACAAAATATGCAATTTAGAACTAACTGTATCTTCTGCACAACGATAAGGAACATGATGGCGAGCTTGGAAGAGGGCCTGATCAGACCTGACTCTTCCCACCGTTTCAGCATTGTACATGCTCTGGAGAGCATCATTTAGCTTGCCGAATCTCACCATCCTTACCTGAAGAATAGTAAATAGTACCAAAAATGTTACAGAAATGGTAGTCCTTTAGAAACCAACATAAGTGAAAAAAACTGCCTGCCTTGTATGCAAATACAAACAGAATAGCTTTGACGATTTAGCACTTTGATAGTTCAATCTAGGAAAGGTCAGCTTGGCACAAGAATGCATAGATCCCCGATTACATAATGGAATCACTGTTTTGGTAATGCAACGGAAAGGATTGCACTGAGTTTCATTAAGAACCAAAGAGATATTATAACCACGAACTTCCTCCACTACTGATGATATTTTTCTGTAGAAAGTCCACAATAAAATCAAATCATAAATTGGATAATATAGTTTGATGCCAAGCTAGCATTACGATAGCAGGACGTAACCAGAACCAATGAAATCGAATCATAGATAGAAAGGTACTTTCCGTGATCTCATCCATTACTGGACACAGACCAGTGTACCTAATCACTCAAAATCAGAATACCTAATCTATCGCGTGAACAGTCCGCAACTCCACAATACGCTGAATAAACCAGGCAGTGCCTAATCTAGCGCGTGAACACTCGCACTTCAAGCGATAGCATCATGAAGACATCAAAAGCATAGCTCCGACAATATCCACTACCAGATCGATCCAGAGCAAAACCAAACAACACAAACAAAGATCGATCTATGCCGATACGATGGTTTGTTACCTGAAAAGCGCTGGTGGAAGAAACGATCCGGGGCTGTTGGTTGCGTCGACTGGCGAGTGAATCCGATTCTCGACGACAGATGGGCGACAAGATTGGGAGAGTTAGCATCCTGATCTACGATCCAGCGACGCGCCTTTGTCGACACCCGCGGCCCCCGTCTCCCCGGTCCAGCAGGTGGTTTGGAGTGTGGGCGGAGGTGCGTCTGCCGAGAGCGGCTGGTGGTGGCATACGGAGAACTGGCGTCCAAGGACGGCGGGATCTGTAGTTCGCCAGGGGAGAACGCTCGAGAGGAGGCGGCTGCGTGAATTTTAATTAAAATAACCTTTTGGCGCAACAATTTACAATCTAGCCCCTAGATTCAAATAATTCGGAATCTAACCCTTTTGCATAACGCCCGTCTCGGAGGCGTTATGTGAACAACGCCCGTCCCTAGGCGTTATGGCCGGGGCCGAGGTCAACGCGGGTCCACGTATGTGGCACCATAACGTCCCGGAGGGAGGTGTTATGCTAGTGCACACATAACGCCCTCGCGACAGGCGTTATGCAAAAGGGTTAGATTCCCTTGGTTTTGACCAACTAATTTGTTTGCATTTGGTTGATTTGCTCTACTTTGGAAACCCTAGAAATTGGTGGTTGGAACCCTAGAAATGCTTAGTTCCTTGTTGTTCTATGGACCCTACATGCTTGCTATGTTGATATAGATGTTGCAACCCTACTAATTGGGGGTCAAACCCTTGGAATTTGGTGGAGACAAACCCTAACCCTGGAACTTGCAATTTTAGGGCCTATTTGTTAGCTACTATGGCAATATAATGGTCGTTGTGATTTTGTTTTCTAGTTGTTGTCGAGAATCGTGAATGTTCATCATGAGGACTTTGCGGGTTTTCTGAAAGGAGATATTGATTATCGAGACCCGGTCGAGATAGTGATGGTGTTTGACACTAGCCCAATCTTTGGTGATGTTGTGGAGAAGGTCCGGAGTGCGTTGAACTGGAGGGACAAAAATGTATGTCGTGGACTTGCAAGGAAGATACAATGTCTCGCATGGGCACTACTTTCGGTGGAAGATGATGCCCGTCGACTCGGAGAGCCGATGGTAAGCTTACAAGGCGGTTGTGTTGGACTCACAAGACAAATCGTTTGAGTTGTTTGCCACAAGGAAGATTGGTGCTCGGGTTCACATAGATTGAACCTCGAAGCATGTGCAAGTCAAGGGAGTAGCCCAGTGCAACATGAAGAGTCACGTGTTGACCCGGAGCCCGAAGTGTATGACACATTGTTCGGCCAACCTCCTTTGACACAACCTTTGAGCCCGGTTATGAATAACGATTACCGACTCTGATGATGTTTATGCCGATGGAGATGCGCCCGAGGGCGGCAATGGCGATGGCGATGATCTGCGGGCCATGTGGAGGCCGAGCGGCAAGAGGCCGAGGGTGATCCAAGGGAACATGCCTTTCGGAACCATGAAATTGGAGATGTGGAAGCAAATTGCTTTGAAGAGGAAACGGACCATGCCATACCATACTCCCGAGCATATACAATGGACTCCGATGACGAAGGCCTGGAAGAAGAAATTGACGAGGATGGACTGACGGCAAAGGAGGCCAGAGCCTTCTTCAATGTTTTCGGTCAAGATCACCGTGCATCTCTGTTCCGTGATCTTAGCCTTGTGGGTAAGGCTATTGTTGATGGTGGTACAAGTAAAGTGATTGGGCCTAGGCATATTCGAAGAAAGAAACCGACCTAAACAACCATGGGGTCGGTAAAGCAACAATCTTCGCGGGCTTTGCGCACCTAAAAGCCTGGCTTTCGGACTACTCACTGAAGCATCATCGACCATTCAATGTGAAGTACTCGGACGAGAAGAAACGTTACCAAGTCGTTTGTGAGCAGGGGCCAAAGAAGTGTCCATGGGTACTCCGTGCACGGCCTATGAAAGTCAGGGGAACTCAGTGGAAGCTTACAAATTGTTGCTTCATCCACCGATGCGACCCGAAGGAACTCGGGAAGGCGAATGCTATGATTGATCAATGTCAGTTGACCTCTGAGTTCATTGGGCAGAAAATAACCTCTATGGTGAAGATCCTACCGACATGTCCAATAAAAGTCGTCATCAAGTCTGTGTTTGACTTGTATAGCTACACGGTGAAGTACGGTAAGGCATGGAAGGCCAAGCAAGCACCCTTTAGGATGTTGTATGGAGATTGGGAGGAGTCATACAACCGCATCGCCATGATTTTGGGAGGAATGGCCGCAACAAACCCCGGAATGTGCTATGTGGAGGAGCCCTTCGGCTCGGAAACAATGATGCACAAAGAAAAAAGTGTTCGGACCCTTGGACGTGCATTCTGGACATTCGGGTCTTGCATAAAAGCCTTCAAGCACTGTAGGCCCGTTTTGTTCGTCCATGGTACATTTCTCACCGACAAGTACAAGGGCACAATCATGGTGGCGGTAGGCATGACGGTGGCGACCAGCTGCTACCTTTGGCATTCGCTCTGATGTCCGCGAGAACAATGAGAACTGGGAGTGGTTCCTAGGCCTAGTGAGGACCAGTTAGTTGGACCTGACAGAGAGGTTAGCATCATCTCGGACCGACACCAAGGGATACTAAACGCCGTGCAAGTCGAGATTCCAGGCTACCCCCCTGCGCACCATCGGTGGTGCATGATACATTTCGTCTCGAACTTCTACCGGCATGTAAAAGCAAGGAGTTGGCTGATTTGCTCCAAGATTGTTGCCTAGCATTCACCGCTCGGCATTTCTTAAAATTGTATGAAAAAATATACGAAGCTGCCGAACCTGGGGGCAAAGGGTTCCTAAAAAGGAACATGCTAGACAGGACAAAGTGGTCGCGGGCGTATGACCACCAAGGCATTAGGTACGGTGACATGACAAGCAACATATCCGAATGTTTCAACAATGTGCCTAAGGGTGTGCGGCCTTTGCCTGTGTCAGCAATAGTGGACTACACGTTCACAAAGATGAACGAATATTTCCTCAAATACAGTGAGAAAACGGATAAGCTAATTGCTGGGAAGAACAAGGCAAAAAAGAAGTACGAGTATCGAAAGAAGATTCACAAGTGGATGACTTACCATCTCTTCAAGGCTGACACGGTAGAGGTAGAAGAATTCGATAACACAAATTTGATTTATCAAGTGATGGAGCAAGGCGGACTCACACAAAGCGGTGTCTAGTACGGGGCGGTGCCTTCAAGGTTAATCTGACAACCGGCGAGTGTTCATGCTGTAGACCAACCATATATCATCTCGCGTGCACACATTTGATAGCGGGGGGTCGGAAAAGAAATGTTGGTTACGAATCATGAACTAATGTAAGAATGAAATACTATCGCATTGAAGCCGTGAAGGCCACATGGGCGCGGAGGTTCGAGCCCTACCTAGACCAATCAGTTTGGCCAGATTATCACGGACTGGCGTTATACCCTGATCCAGCTATGACGGTCAAGAAAGTTGGAAGACGGCAAACAAAGCGGTTCAAGGGCGACATGGATGATTGGGGTGGTGGTACTTCCCCCATTGGGGCAACCAACACTTCCGGGAGCCTCGTGAAAGCGACAACCCACCGACTACACCATCCAGTGCAGGTGGCGGGGTAATACTACTGACGGTACAACAAGGAAGAGGAAAAGGGTAATGATGTTGCATGTACAAGCAAAGGAGGTGGCATGATGATTGTGATGGACTAGAAAGAAGAAAATAACGAAAACGAACGATACAAATAGAAGCACACAAGGTGAAGATGCTCGTGCCCAAAGGGGTCGAAGAAATGTTAGTGCCCATGGGCGCGGTGTACCAAACAGTGATGGTGCTACTGCTGGAGAAGGGTTTGTTGATGGCGGTCTTGTTAGTGGCAATGATGTTCATGGTAGACTAGGAGCCAGTGGTACTGGTGGGCAAGGAAATGTTACCGCAGACAGTGGTACTGGTGGCCGAGGATATGTTGAAGCTGTCCGTGGAGGTGGCCGAGGAAATGTTACCGCACATGGTGCTATTGGTGGCGGAGGAAACGTTGATGTCGTCCGTGGCCATGGCCATGGAGATCGAATAAGTAGCGGATTTGGAAGCGCCCACGGACGCGGTGACCCAAATTTTGCCGGTGCTCATGGTGGACAATACGACGACCTTCATGGTCCAAGCGGTGATGGCCGCACTGTTGGTGAACAGTACGTTGATGCAGGCGGTGGCGGAGGATATGGTTATGGTATATGTGGTGGACGTGGTTTTGGGTACTGGTTAAATATCAATGACACGGTTAGGCATAGACGTAGAGGTAGAGGTTGGAGTTAGGGGTAAAAATATTTTGATGTGACATTATTTTGTTGTTTTTTACAATCATGTGTTGTCTCCTTACTAACTTTTACGCTCCAATTTGTTGTAGGTATGGCGGTGTCTCTACCCAACAAGGCAACAAGGAAGTGGGTGGACGACTCGGACGATGAAGGTGAGAAGGAGGGGTGGCTGTAGATCGGTTTGAGGAAGGTAAAAGAGCAAGATGCGGCTGAACTGGCCCGCAAGAAGAGAGAGGAGGAAGAAGCGGAGAGGGCAAGAAAACGTCAAATGAATCGCGAGTACTGTTTGTACCAAAGTCGTCAGAGGAGAAAGAGAGAGGATGCGAAGAAGCAACGTTAGAAGGATGCGGATGAGAAATGGAAAAGGTCGTTGACACTCGAGAGGGCAAAACAAGAGAGGGAGGACAAGATTTTTAGGGATAGGGTGCTTTACGAGGCGAGTCTAGCAAAGGAGAAGGCGGGGAGGAAGAAGAGTGCACCTCGAAGCGCAAGGACAAAGGGAAGGGACCTAGGTCGACGCAGTAGTGCTCGTCATGTCGTCATTTTATTTTGAATCTTGTCGTCTATTGCACTATGTGGTGTAGTCATTCCGGATCTTAGAACAATTTGTCGTAACTCCAAACCGTAGAACACAATTTGTCATGAACTATGTTGTACTCTCTATTAAAATAAGTATGTCCGTTGGAGTATGTCGGAGTTTGTGTTATTGTGTCCTTCGTAGTTTCGAAGAAGACACGGAAAATGTATGACATGGGATGCCCAAAGGACCCCCCACGGTGGACCTACCGGTACGGCCCATCTAAGGGTACTCAGAAAGGATGAGTGGTTGCGAAGGCCTAGGCCCGCTGCGAGTCCAAGGCGGAGTCTATCCATGGAGAAGGCTTGCCTAGCAAGGAAGAATAGAACAGAACCGACTCGGAGTCCTACTCTTGTACGAACTCCTGAGACCCGACTCCCTATATAAGGGTCGGAGGGAGCTGTAGACTGGACATCGAACCCTAGATAATACACCCGCGCCAGATCACATCTTCGCCGCAACCCTGTAACAGCAATCTCGCCGGAATAATAAACCAGACATGCAGGAGTAGGGTTTTACCTTCCATGAAGGGCCCTGAACCTGGGTAAATCGTGCCCCACGAGTCCTGTCAAGCCGAGTAGTCCACCAGTGCCCTCCCTCTTACGAAACCCCGGGTCCGTAGACATAGGGATTGTTGAGTTCACCCCCTCTTCATTGGCGCCGTCTGTGGGAATGTGGGACGCTGGAATCGAGGCTTCTTCGGCCTCATCTGCATCAAGCGGCGACTCGTCGATCCGGGTGGATCCAATTCGATACGGGTCCATCGACTTCACCGAGCACTCGCCGGCATTACGCCTAGTATTTGATACGTTGCAAACGTATCTATAATTTTTGATGCTCCATGCTTGTTTTTTACCAATTGTCCTATGTTTTTATTATGGTTTTCTGATATATTTGGACTAACCTATTAATAGTTGCAAAAGTGCACAATTTCTTGTTTTACACTTTGATGTGTAGGAATTACTTGGAAATAGGAAAAAACACAAAAGGAGCCTTGTTGGAGAAGGACTCTGACTTTCCTGAAATCTGTCCCCCAACAGTTTTAGAGATCGTCAGTTTGACCCCCGAAGATGACGTCAAATGGAAAAAGTTAACAAATGAAAAGTGTGGGGAATTTTCTGTAATGCTTCTAGACTTAAAATTCGTCCAAAACGGAGTTCGGACGCGATCTCTAGACCCGTTTTACTGGAGGCAAATATCTGATTACGGGATTACGAGAAAAAATAAAGTTGTGTCCTCGGATTAACAAACAATGTTTTCTTCCACGGCCACATTAAGTTTTTTAAACCCGAGGCTCGCCTGCCATGCTCGGCTTTAATTTGATCAACGCAGCCGCATGCAAGTGAACTGTACATGCAACAAGCACCTCCTTGAGTTGTACAAGCACAAAAAAAGATAACAAAAAAGACCTCAAAAGACGAGGGAACAAAACAATCTAAGCGAAGCACCGGAAAATGAAGATTGCTTCATCTGATTGAAGAGGTCATTTCTTTTGTTGCGCCTAATTGTCTGCACCAATAAAACTAAACCACACCAGCACTGCCGTCCATAGGGACTCGACATCCGGACATTAAACCTAGGAGGACATCCAACATCGGATTCACAGATAAATCTCGTCCTTGTCACAGATCAATAGTAAAAATCACCAATATCATTGGGATGAAATCACAGGCACCTTGTGAGGCCTCACACCGAACTTGAAAGGCACCCTAGGGCCCAGGACGGCTAGAAGGGCCAGAAGAAAGACCATGTATATAATCAACCAGGAAGACATCCCTAGGGAAATTAGAGAACGGAGCGGTCATGGGGTGATCCGAAATGCACTTGGAGAGAAGCCCACATTGAGTCGAGAGACACGCGAGAACTGTTTGAAATGACTTCTTCTTCCTCGGCACCTCGGGGGCAGCTTCCGCTTGTGCCCTCGCGGTCATCGAGGAAGTGGGTTGGCATCTTCCGGTGCTATGGATTACTTCCGCGGGAAGATCCAGACTGTTCTAGGGCCCCCCGCGGCGCCCGACTTTCTCGAGGGCTTTGTCATTTCTACACAAGCACTGCGGCAGCCGACTTGCCCAACAAACTAGCCCTTGCTTTTTCCCTACGCATCCACTGTGGCCAGCTTCCATGAGGAAGTTTGACGCTTTGGTTTCTATTGCGCCTCCGTAGTACTTTGTTGCACCCTCCGCTGCCTTCTGCTTTCTTTGAGGGGCGTCGGAGGGTAGGATTCCTCCAAGTCGTCATAGGGACTTTCTCCTCCGACTCAGCGAGTGGGTATAATGCTATTGTGAGGAGCATGTGGTGACATTGCCTGAAAAGATGATGTGCTTACAACGCTAGTCACTAGATCGAACTCTCTATCCCACACAGTTTTTGATCAATACCATAACAAGGGCATCATATTCTATTAAACAAATGTTTCCGAATTTAATTAGTCAAAAAAAATTCAGCTACACATTGTTTTCAGTTTTCCCAAGTTTGCTCTTAGCTAGGATATAAGGACTAGGTAGAAACCCATCAAGTCCCCATAGCAATATAGAAACTCCTCTAAGTATCCTTTTCAATTGTAATTAACACAGGGATTATTTTAGATAATATTTTTTTTGATTATGTTGTTACTCTACACATAACCCACCCGACGCGATACGAAAGCATAACAGATAATAGCCAAACTCTACATCTACAATCTAGGTCAAGAGCTTTCATATGAAATGCACATTATAAACTCTTTAGTTTGCAAATATTGCAAGTAAATACGAAGAAAAATACCAGCAAGATATCATTTCTTGCATTTTGAAATAATACTCTATTAATTAATTATGTGATGAGAAAGTGGCTTACGCGGTTGAGATTTCGATTCCCTATTTTCCAAATACTTCAAGTCAACCAAGCAATTAATGCAGATGAGATGGACTGTACATCAATCCCACCCTTGATTTTGAAATTTCGATTCCCTATTTTCCAAATACTTCAAGTCAACTAAGCAATTAATGAAGATGAGACGAACGGTGCAGCAATCCCCCCCTGATTCTTAATTTACTATGAGGCTGGTTACAGTGGAGACTTGGGCTAGTAACATGCATATATTATTAGTCTTAGTCTATGTTACTACCTCTATAATGGACAATAACATATGTGTGTGGTATCATGCAAGACTTCAATTATTAGGTTACCACAAACACTTTTCTCCTTATTAACTACATGTCACATAAGCAAACTTGTCTTCAGATATATGATGTTACTATCAAAATTACTCACGTTGTGGCTAGCATGAGACAACTTTATGAGTCACACAAGGCATCAAAGACAGTAATTAGGGACGCAAGTGGACACCCCTGACGCCCTAATCTGTTAGAGTCGAAGGTTTTTCATTGTATATTTTGTTTTAAAATGTTACATATCATTAGTTGCTCACTTGCATCTATACTACGTGCCCCAAGAACACGGGATAAGCACAACCCAGTAACTTGTGCATCAATCCGCATTAGAATCTATGAAACATGCCATGTGAGGATGTTCAGCTGTGCATCAATTCAACAAGACCAAAATTAATGATGAGCTCAGATAGCTAATCTGCTCAGATAGCGTATTTTTTATTTAACCTAACAGAAGTTTGACATTGCATGTAGTTATTACTCCGTCCTTCGAGGATGTAAGAGTAGAACAGGTCAACCTGCACCTAGATCTGATTCTAAATCTTGGACCTAGATGGATTAGAAGATGAGCTATATTATTCGATGCACATGTCAACTCTCATTTTAGAAATACACCAAGTAAACCAAAGAACCTTGGGCTTTACTATTCCTACATGTTGAGTGAGAAACTGCGTGGTAGTTTCGGTCCACTATTCCAAACACCACATCTAGCTATACAACTTCAAAAGATACTAATTAACTTCTATAATATAGTTATTTTTCGAACTTTTTTTTTGGAAAAAAGAATCACCCCAGCCTATTCATTGAAGAGATGCATACAAATTCGATTTATTTCAAAAAATACTTAATTCTGAAAAAGAGCTTTACAACAATCAAACAAACTAAAGTCGCCAAACAAGGTGACAATGCACCACAGGTAGCACAAATGATGGAGAAATCGACGGGGCCTTATGCCCTGTCAACAACCATCTCCAGCTCACCGCCAAACAAGCTGGCTTACGCTCGTGGTCGAGATGCTGGTCCCTTCTTTCTAAACACTTCAATAATTCAAGTCAATCAAGCAATAATGAAGATGAGTTAGACGGCACATCAATGCCCCCTAAATTCCTAATTATCTATGAGGCAATTACGAGTCAATAGGTACTCACTTGCATCTATACTATGCGCCCCAAGAACATGGTAAGAACAGAATCTGGAAACTTGTGCATAAATCCGCATTTGAATCTATGAAACAAATGCATAAGATGCTGGCCTAGATTACTCCATGCACATGCCAAGTGAGGATGTTTAGCAGAGCATCAATTCAACAAGACAAAAGAGGATAGCTAATCTGCTTCAGCCTAACATCTTGTGGTGAGCACTATGCAATTGCGTCTGATTCCTTGTTATCAATCGGGCCAAAGGTGGGCCATGGAATTAAAAGGATCTGATGTGTGGGATGGCCCTCTAAAATTAGAGTGTGGGTGCAAAGTAATTTAACTCTTTGAGGTCAAAATAAAAGAAATAATGGAATTTCAAATGGATGCCATATGAATGAAAAACCATTTGCTGCTCTGACAGATTTGATCGAAATATTACGTCCCTTGATCCAAGTATGGCGCAATTTTATGAGGCACACATGGCACAATGCGTCTCTTGGGATGCAAGTGACCACCACTGCATCTTGTTGTAGTCAGGGTCATTTTAGTTTATGTATATTATTTAAAAAACATATCTCTTGGTGTATTCGTATGTTGCCCTCCAAGAACACCCTAAGGACAGAATATAGCAACTTGTGTGCAAATCTAGCACAGTTAGCGAATTGACTTCATCCCGGGCTTTCACTTGTCTTGTATGCTTAGTCCGAACGTCTCTGCAGGGATGCAAGCTGGCAACCCGCGATGCCCGGATGTAAATACAACTAAGAAGAGGATAGTTTATTTTTCATGCAAAGTAACATAAGTTTGACTTTGCATATGCAGACAAGATTGACTTTCCGAACTTCGTGGATCTAAAATCAGAACAGTTCAACTTGCACCTAGTTCTACTTCTAAATCTAGGAACTGGATATATTAGAAGATGAGTTAGATTATTCGATCAATATGCCAACTCTCAGTTTAGAAATACATGAAGTAAACCAAAGAACCATGGGCTTTACTATTCCTCCATGTTGGGTGCGAATCTATTTGGTACTTTCCGTCCACTATTTCAAATACTACATCTAGCTATACAACTTCAAAAGAAACTACTTAACTTGTAATATAGTTGTTTTCGACCTAATTTGAAGTTAAGTCCAGAGTTCAAATCGAGTATTTTAACGTCATTTGCGTCAATTAACACAAACGAATTTAGCAAATCCTTTTGAAATTAGGCACAATTCATGACTATGTATTTGTAGAGCTGAATACATTAATTCATGAACGAATTAAGGTGATTCACATGGTCTTCATTTCAACATATCATTACAGTAAAAACCGAACTAGTACACTTCTTCACTGGAAGTGAACATAGGGGAGACTCTAGATCCTATAAGTGAGTTTCTATCCCACGATGCGTTCACTGAAACCCAGAGTCAACAGTGAGAACAGAGTCCGACAACTAGTACCGAGATCAGCATGTAAATCTTGCATATGTTTTGGATCTTGCTACACTAGTAGAAAAGAGGCAATAGAGCCGGACCTTTAGTCACGGTTCCTTTCCGAACCGCGACTAGAGGGCTCCGGCTCCGACATCTCCAACGGCTAGGACAGGTGCCCGATTGGTGCGGGACCTTTAGTCGCGGTTACAGACACGAACCGCGACTAAAGGTACTCTGCCTGCGGCTTTAGCGGGGGGGGGGGGGGGGGGGGGGGGGGGGGCGCGGGGCCCGCGCGAGGACCTTTAGTCGCGGTTCGTGGCTGGAACCGCGACTAAAGGTGACCCTTTAGTCGCGGTTCGTGGCTGGAACCGGGACTGCAGGTCCTTCAACTATATCTTCCACCCCGAGCCAGCCATGGCCATTTTGAGCTCGAGTTTCATCTCCATTTTCTCTCCACCGAGCTCGATTTCTTCCACGATTTTTTGCCCCATTTGTTAAGATTGACGGCGGTGCATCTATCCAAGGGTTAGCAACTGCAAACTCTCTCTTCCGGCGCCCGTTTCTTTAGTTGTTTAGCTTATTTAGCTCATTTTATATTTCTAGTGCTAGGTAGGTGTTTGATGAAATGCCTAAGTTAGCTCATTTTGCTTATTTAGCTCAATTTTGTTTATTCAGTTTGAGCTTAAACTAAATTATGTTTTTGTATTTCAGTGTCACAACATTCACGTCCTCACCGTCGTCGATAGACCGCGCCGTCTTGTCACCGACACCACCTAGGTGAGCCTTCTTTTTTATTTAAAAAAAATCTTTGTTGTATGATTTTGTTCCATAATTATTTGTTTTTTTGTATAAGTTGTATAATTGTTTATATATATATAGTGCCATGGTTTTCACAAATACCCCCACCGGCTCTCGTCCGTTCTATTATTCGGATGTGGTATGACTGTTAATAACTATATATTTGTTTCGTTTCGTGTTTATGACAATCATGCCGACCAACTTTGACATAAATATATATTTGTCTAGGAGGTAGTTGAACCGGAAATTCCAATGGACCCTATTGTTGAATTTTTGTGAAAGAAAACGATGATTTGAAAGCTAAATTAAAAATAAGTGAAGATCTCCGCCAAGAAGAGAAGAGGAAATTGGAGGTCAAGCTTGCCAACATCATCGATGAACACCAGTTCAAGCTTGCCGACGTCGTCGATACTTACGAGATCAAGTTGGATGGGATGCGCTCGAAGCTTGCCGACGTCGTTGATGCTTACGAGATCAAGTTGGATGCGATGCGCTTGAAGCTTAAAAAAATTAGAAGTTATGCCATTAGTCAAGAGGCTTGGTATCATTATGCTGTTGGTTCAATAATGACCTTAGTTGCGATTATGTTCGCATTTGTTGTTGGATTTAAATTCTTTAGATAGTTCTATGTTAGTTTAAATTAATGAATATTTAATGCTACAATGTATTACATTTGTCGCCACTCTACTTTGCTTGAAGAACTTAAGAATTATTATGGTCACTTATCTATTCATTACTGGCATGCATAATGCAGATGAGACGTCAATGGATGTACGGTGCCCGAGTTTCTGACGATTTCCTTAAGGGCATGCATGAATTTCTCACTGTGGCCGAGATAAGCAAGCGAAAAAATGGTTTTATGTGTTGTCCATGCAGTCTCTGTAGAATAAGAAGGATTACCCTTCCTCAGCCAAGCTTCACCAACACCTGTTGCAAAATGGTTTCATGCGTGGTTATTATTGTTGGACCAAGCACGGAGAAACAGGGGTTATAATGGAAGAGAATGAAGAAGAAGAGGATAATGACAACTATCCTATGTTCGATGAACACGGTGGTACTTCAATGGGGGAAGACGAAGTTGAAGAGGATGAAAAAAAAGATGAGCCTGACGATGATCTTCGTCAGGCCATTCATGATGCACAAATGGACTGTGGAAGTGAAAACGAGAGGTTGAAGTTGGAGCGCATGTTAGCCGATCACACCAAATTGTTGTACCCAACTTGTACAGATGGCCAGAAAAAGCTCGGTACCATACTGGAAATGCTACAATGGAAGGCAGAGAGTGGTACTACCGACAAGCACTTTGAAAGTTTGCTGAAAATAATTAAGAAGATGCTTCCAAATGAAAACGAATTGCCCTCTAGTACGTACGAAGCAAAGAAGGTTGTCTGCCCTCTAGGATTAGAGGTGCAGAAGATACATGCATGCATTAATGACTGCATCCTCTACCGCGGCAAGCACGAAAATTTAAATGCTTGTCCTGTATGCGGTGCATTGCGGTTTAAGATTGGGCGAGATGACCCAGGTGAAGTTGAGGGCGAGCAAGGTTGTCCAAGGAAGAGGATTCCTGCCAAGGTGATGTGGTATGCTCCTATAATACCACGTCTGAAACGTTTGTTCCAAAACAAAGAGCATGCCAAGTTGTTGCGCTGGCACAAAGAAGAACGTAAAAAAGACTGATGATGAGACACCCCGCTGATGGGTCCCAGTGGAGAAAAATCGACAGAGAGTTCCCGAAATTTTCGGATGACGCTAGGAACTTAAGATTTGGTCTAAGTACAGATGGATTTAATCCATTTGGAGAGCAGAGCTCCAGTCATAGCACTTGGCCTGTGACTCTATGTATATATAACCTTCCTCCCTGGTTGTGCATGAAGCGGAAGTTCATTATGATGCCAGTGCTCATCCAAGGCCCGAAGCAACCTGGCAACGACATTGACGTGTATCTGAGGCCATTGGTGGAAGAACTTTTACAGTTGTGGACTGATGAAGGTGTGCGTGTGTGGGATGAGCACGGACAAACGGAATTTGACCTACGAGCGCTCTTGTTTGTAACCATCAATGATTGGCCTGCTCTTAGTAACATTTCAGGACAGTCAAACAAGGGATACAATGCATGTACGCATTGTTTAGGTGAGACTCA
Source organism: Poa pratensis (assembly GCA_947311845.1). Lineage (NCBI taxonomy): Eukaryota > Viridiplantae > Streptophyta > Magnoliopsida > Poales > Poaceae > Poa > Poa pratensis. Next base: position 43,390,117 of record CAMZMU010000088.1, read on the forward strand.
AGGTAAACATATAGGTAACAAGATTGTGTACCTGGGCCATCGTCGATGGCTTGTACCGAGGCATCCAGTAAGAAAGGAAGGCCAACATTACAAAGGTGAGGAAGATATTCGGCGGAAGCCTACTCGACCTTCTAGTTCTGTTATACATGATATGGTCAAGGATTTAAAAGTAATATTTGGGAAGGGTGCTGGAGCACTATCTGTTCCGAATGACGCTCAGAACCACGTTCCCATGTGGAAGAAGAAATCTATATTTTGGGAGCTGCCCTATTGGATAATGCTAGAGGTTCACTCTGCAATCGACGTGATGCACGTGACAAAAAATCTTTGCTTGAACCTGCTTAACTTGTTGGGCGTGTATGGAAAGTCAAAAGATACACCGGAAGCAAGACAGGCCCATCGACGTATGCATTCACGAGACGACGATCATTCTGATAATCATCAAGGTCCTGCGAGCTACGCTCTTACGAAAGAAGAGAAGAAAATATTTTTTGAATGTCTTCGCAGTATGAAGGTTCCATCTGGCTTCTCGTCGAATATAAAGGGAATAATAAACATGGCAGAGCAAAAATTCCAGAACCTGAAGTCTCATGACTGTCACGTGATTATGACACAATTACTTCCGGTTGCATTGAGGGGACTTCTACCAGAAAATGTTCGAGTACCCATTGTGAAGCTATGTGCATTCCTGAATGCAATTTCTCAGAAGGTTATCAATCCACTTACTCTAAAAGATATAGAGAATGATGTGGTCCAATGTCTTGTCAGCTTCGAGTTGGTGTTCCCACCAACCTTCTTCAATATTATGACGCACCTTCTAGTTCACCTGGTGGAAGAGATACGTGTTCTCGGTCCTGTATTTCTACACAACATGTTCCCCTTTGAGAGGTTTATGGGAGTCTTAAAGAAATACGTTCATAACCGTGCTAGGCCAGAAGGAAGCATCTCCAAGGGTTATGGAACTGAGGAGGTCATTGAGTTTTGTGTTGACTTTATTCCTGATCTTAAGCCGATTGGTGTTCCTCAATCGCGTCATGAGGGGAGACTGCGTGGAAAAGGCACGCTAGGAAAGAAAGCAATCATATGTGAAGACGTGGATTCTTTCACTCGAGCACACTACACAGTTCTGCATAATTCCATCTTGGTGGCTCCGTATATCGAGCAACACAAGAATTATTTACGCTCCAATACCCAGAAGATGAGATTGATGGAGTACACATCAAGACTTTTGGCGGTTGGTTACAGAAACTTCTGATGAATGTCACCACAAATGAACTACAGCTATACTATTTGGCCAAGTCACCATCTTCGACTATATTGACTTTTCAAGGGTACGAGATAAATGGAAATACATTTTACACGGCCGACCAAGATAAAAAGAGCACCAACCAAAACAGTGGTGTTCGCTTTGATGCAATAGATGGCTGCAGTGGGGAAAAGGTAACATATTATGGTTACATAGAGGAGATATGGGAACTGGACTATGGACCTTCATTTAAGATTCCTTTGTTCAAGTGCAAATGGTTCAACCTAGATGGCGGTGTAGCCGTAGACACACGGTACGGAATGACTACAGTGGATTTCAAGAATCTTCATTACGAGAACGAACCATTCATTCTAGCCAGTGAAGTGGCTCAGGTTTTCTATGTGAAGGACATGTCTACCCTACCAAAAAAAGAAAAGATAAGCAAGCGAATACATCATACGATGAGCCAAAGCGCCACATAGTTCTTTCAGGGAAAAGAAACATCGTGGGAGTGGAGGACAAGACAGACATGTCAGAAGATTACGATAAGTTTCATGAAATTCCGCCCTTCAAAGTGAAAATTGACCCAAGCATCAAGTTAAATGAAGAAGATTGTCCTTGGTTACGGCGCAATCAGAAGAAAGGGACACACACGAAGAACAAGTGAACACTAGATAGGGATGTTGTTGGTGATGTGTAATAATGTATTCAACTTTTATGAAACTGTGTAATAATGTATACATCACGAATAATATCACTAACTTTTGCCGGGTCCTAAGCCGGCAAAACACACGGTTTTGGTGGGATTCCGAAGCACTGGAGCCCGGCTCCGGCGAAACCGGAAGCTTGCGCATCCGTCTCGCGTCGTCGTGAGCAGCAAATCGACCTTCGATCCACAGCGGCAAGACGTCTCTGATTATCTACGACCGTCCCAAAAAGTGTTGGGAATGTCGCAGATCATCAGAGCGCCTTGCCGCTGCTTGGATCGGACCGAGGGGCATGGCTACCACTTCCACCACCACCACCACTCCCACCTCCTCGGCAATTCATCATTGCGTCACCCTAATCCAGTGGCTGGATTCAACCTACCTGAGGGCTTGTGTTTCCAACAGCGTCGTTGTGTTGTCATTGTTCACCGTCCTATAGGAGGTGGCTCCAATGGCTGGCCGTGAACAAGGACGAACACAATAATGCCAGGGAACATGCCAGCAGGTAGGCTAAATCTAGCCATTGGATTTGGCGGCGAAGGTAGACGCTCGTTGTGTGCCGTTCGCTGCAGGGACGCCGCTATTTATAGGCGATTAGAAAGTGTACCTGTGGATGAGGTGGGAGTGGTGGTGGTGGTGGGAGTGCTGATCCAACAGCTCACAAGCCCTCAAAAGAAACACACCCCTGATCCAACGGCTCACAAGCGTTTGAAAGAAACACACGATCCGTGTGATTCTTTAGTCCCGGTTGGTGTTACCGGTCACCAACCGGGACTAGTTCTAAAAATCCAACGGCTCACAAGCCCTCAAAAGAAACACACCCCTGATCCAACGGCTCACAAGCGTTTGAAAGAAACACACGATTCGTGTGCTTCTTTAATTCCGGTTGGTGTTACCAACCGGGACTAAAGGCGATCTACGTTACAACGATAGCGGGAAATATTTGGGCGGGAAACGTTGGCGGGAACCCTCCCCTCGGTCGGATCCAAGCAGCGCCAAGGATCTCTGAAAGGGGCATGGTTAATTTAGGTAGTCGGTTAATTTAGGTAGTCGGTTAATTTAGGTAGTTGGAGATGTTAGTACATGATAAAATATTGTCATTCATTTTGTTGTTGAGGTCTAAAACATAACTGGAAAGGAAACTAGAAACAAAAACAATTAAAAAAGAACTTAAATCAAAGTATATAAAAGAAAACAAATACAACAAAATAAAATGGAAACAACAAAAAAAAATAGAAAAGAAACACACCCCTGATCAAAAACCAGTTTGGCACCTTTAAATCAAATCAGTAACACCTTTAAAACATTCAAAACAGGAAAAGAAAACAGAAACAACAAAAAAAAATAGAAAAAGCCCAACTAGTCGCGGTTGCAGCCACCAACCGCGACTACAGGTCCCCCTAGGCTTGGCGCCAGAATTTTGGCAGCCCAGGTCGACCTCTAGTCGCGGTTGCTGGCTGCAACCGCGACTAAAGGGTCTTTAGTCGCAGTTGCAGCCAGCAACCGCGACTAGAGGTCGATTCCGCGCCGTTTAGTGGGGGACTCTGCGAACAATTTCGCAAAGTCCCCCCAAATCGAAGACGCGCCTCCGGGCTCCCACGACGCGACAACGCCGGCGAAGCCCTGCTCCGCCGCGCCGTGGTGCCCATCTCCGGCCAGCCGCGCGCCGTGTGGTGCCCCTCCAGCCGCCGCGCCGTGTGGTGCCCCTCCAGCCCCCACGCCGCGCGCCCCTCCCCTGCCTCGCCGTGGTGCCCATCTCCGCCGCGCCGTGGTGCCCCTCCCCTGCCTCGCCGTGTGGTGCGCGCCCATCTCCGGCGCCGCGCCGTGTTGCCCCCTCCAGCCGCCGCATCGGTGCCCATCTCCGCCGCGCCGTGGTGCCCCTCCAGCCGCCGCGCCGTGTCCATCTCCAGCCGCCTCCCCTGCCCGAGCCCCATCTCCTCAGGTTTGTTTTCCTTATTCATTTTTGTTTTCATGTTTAGGTTATTAGCTAGTGTTAGCGAATATAGTGTTAGCAATTTAGGTTGTTAGCAATTTAGGTTGTTAGCAAATTTAGTGTTAGCAATTTAGGTTGTTAGCGAATTTAAAATGTAGGTTGTTAGCAAATTTAGTGTTAGCAATTTAGGTTGTTAGCAATTTAGGTTGTTAGCATGAAACAGTGACTTAATTGTCCTCTGAAAAATTTGAATTTGGGTTCTGTGTTGGCAATGTTTGAATGAGTTCAGATTTAAAGTTGTAGTATTACCTTATGTATATTCAGTGTGGTCTTCATTTGTAAAAGGTAGCTGAAAACAGTGACATAAGTTTTTGAATCCTCTGTTGTGAAAAATGTATTCAGTCTGTATAACTATGCCTTTTGTAATTTAACAATGTGTCATCACTGCCCATCATTTCGAATGTGTTAGCAAATTTAACAATGTGTTAGCAAATTATAGATGCAAATTTATAAATGCAAATTTATACATGCAAATTTATGCAAATTTTATTGAGTGTAGGAACATTGAGCTATGGAGCCTGGCTATGTGCGAGACGAGGAGAATGAAGACATATTAATGCAGAGTATTTTTGAGCATCGCGATAAAGATGCTGCCGGTGGAGAAGGCGCCGGTGGAGAAGGCGCCGGTGCCGGTGTAGATCTTGATTTTGAGGAATTTGCCTCACAATTTCTGATGGACTCTGGTGAGGGTCTTTTAGATGAAGAAGAAATAACACCCTCCACCTCGAACACACTCCACCTCGAGGTATATATATGAATTCTATATTTTGTTGATCACAAAATGCATTAACTGATTTGTATTGCACTTAGTAACGCATTATATTTCTTACTTTAGGCCTCCACCTCGAATAAAAAGGCTAAGAATCAAGCTCCTCGAGGCCGCACGAAAAGAATGACGAGCAAAGATGCAAAGTTACCGATCTATGAAATTGATGAAGAGGGCGATCCGGTGGAACCCCCAGAGAACCGCAAAAAATATATAGGTCAAGCTGGAGTTATTGTTAGGGACTCGGTCCCGATCTCCATACCAGAATGGAATAAGCCGGCGGGCGTTGCCGAGGATGACCCCTGCTATGTCCACAAGCATTTGAAAGATTTCTGCTTTGACACACTCTTGGAGCATTTTAACCTCCCGGATGATATTGAACCCACCACGAAGTTGAAACTCAAGCAGTGGACTCTCTCCAAGATGGCCGAATCATTTCGGAAATATAAGCAAACATTATGGGCAAAATATGCAACAGTTGATCCAGATTTCAGTGAAGAAAAACTAGTGAAGATAAGAGATCACTGGGAAGAGTTTAAGGCGTATAAGAAATCGGATGCGGCTGTGGCCCGATCGAACATAAATAAGGCAAATGCTGCGAATAAGGTTCACCACCATAACTTGGGGACAGGTGGCTACAGGTCAGCCATTCCTAAGTGGCTAGCCTTAGAAGATAAAATCTTTGCTAAAGATATCACTCCACAGACATACTACTGGCCCGAAAGGTCCAAATTCTGGTTGTTCGCGCATGGCGCAACGTTGGACGAGGAAACAGGGTATATTGTCCCGAAGGTTGAAAAATTCAAGAAAAAAGTAGAAGAAATCGTCCCGAAGATTGAAAAGGTAATAGAGGAAGTTAAACGGGGTGTGTGGAAACCCTATAGAGAGGACGACGAGCTGACACGGGCCCTAGGGAATCCTGAACACTGGGGACGTTTACGAGGCATGCCCGGCGGTGTCACCATTAAGAAAGCGTATCCGCAACACGCTGACACTTATAGAAGCCGTGCAAGAAAGAAGAAGAAGGGTGAAGAGCGGCTAACGGAATTGGAACTCAAGGTGCAGCAACTCATGGAGTCAATTAATAGTCAGACAGGGCCGTCTCAGCAGCAGCAACTCATGGATGCTCGATCTCAGCTTAGAAGCAGCGTGGGTTCCACGCAAATAGATGTCGATGCTCACTACCCCGTGGATGATGTCACGGAGAAGACACCATGTGAGCTACATGCACCTGTGGTTAACATATCCACGAAGGTGGCGGACGGCTATGCTTTACCGAGTGACGCCGGAGCAAGCTACCATAATGGTGACATTGCTCCTGGCTATGCTGTTGTCGGGGTGGATGAAATTGCGCCGGGATTTGAATCATTGGCTCTTGAGATTTCTGGAGGTGACGGTGAGGAGACATTGTACGATGTCAAGGGTGGTTTCGTCCAGTGGAACAAGAAATACATCAAGTTCTCAAAGCCACCGACTCAGCAAAGCCCATCCTGCCCGGGTATCGATGAGACACATCCATCTCCGGCACCGCGTGACAGGGACCCCCCACCGGAAATTGATGTAGAGGACCATCTCAGTCAGCACAGTCCATCTCCATCTCCGCCACCGCGTGAGGAAGTGTCCGTAGCGCTTCTCCGGAGAAAGCGCGCGTCTTCCCCGGTCAGGAGGCGAACTAAAAGGGCCACATCGCCTGATCCGAGGTTACCTTGGCAGAAGACTCATGAGCAAAACGAAGCAGCCGTGGCGGAGTATAATAAAGCATTGTTCGCACCGAAAGTGCCGCCGCCAAATTTTACCGCCGGCTATACTGCACAGGCTTGTAATCGAGTCATCGACAACTTATATGTCCCTCCAGAGAAGCCGCCATCTGACTATGACCGTTATATTCATAAGTCATATGACGCGGTGACGGAGGTGGAGGCGCCGAAAAAAGGTGAACAAGACGCAGAGTCAGTCCCGCCGCCGGCGGCAAAAGATAAACAAGCAGCACCATCGGACCCGCCGCCGAAGGAAGCTACAAAAGCAGCACCATCGGTCCCACCGCCGCCGAAGATAGGTAAACAAGTTCCCCAGCTCGGAGAACAACCCGTACGTTCTGTCCCCCCGCTAATTGTCCCGCCGCCGACGAACAAAGATAGTCGAGTTCCCCAGCGCGGAAAACAACTAGTACAATCTAACCCTAAAGCGCCGATGGTGTTTGACTTAGAGGAAATCCGTCGTCTTGCCGCCGAAGCGCAAGTTCCTATAGACGAATATGCTTCGAGATTGAACTTTGAGACTGCACCAACAGCTCCACCAGTAAGAAATTTGTTATGGGGGAAGCTTTGGTGAAATGCAAGTTACCAACAAAAATGCGTGCTCTCCATTTTTGGTACTTGAAAGCCGCAAAGAAAGGGACAGCTTCTGTCGTTCTGAAATGTAGGAAAGACGATGAGCACTTCTTAGAAGACTACAACCACATTGTTCGGTTTAGCGAACTTTTTCAGCTATACAATCTGCGGGCACTCGACAAATCTATCATGAGTTCCTATTGCCTGTAAGTGATTTATTTAAGTCTTTACCTAGTCTCGTTCATTGTTTGTAATTATTCTCACTTTAATCTTTTGTGTGCTATATTATGCAGATTGAAGATGCTCGAGCTCAAAAAGATGAACCAGCATGACATTGGGTTCATTGACCCGGATAAATATAACGAAGCAACCATAATAGATCCCTTGTATAACAAGAACACACCGGATGATTTGCTAAGGGTGTTCAAGCGATACCGCGACAAAAGAACTATATATTGGCCTTACCACTTCGGGTAAGTTTTAGTGTCTTCTACACATTCTAATTTGCTCACCCGATGTTAAGTTTAACTGATGAGTTATGCATGACTGTGCGCAGCTACCACTGGATTCTTCTTGTCATTGAACATCGCAAAGGACTTATTCATTCACTTGACTCATTGAGGTATCATCCTGACAAATACAGGAGTTGTTTCGACTTCCTAGCAAGGTACATTCATTTCTTACCGCCTCTGTCATTCATATCTTCATGTCAAGTCATTAACGAATAAATCATTTGTGAATGTTCTTTGTCGGGCAGCGTTTGGAAAAGGTTTGTCGAGGAAGATCCTGCAGGTGGGTGGCCCAAAAAGCTGGATTGGAAGTTGAACAAGGTAAGTACTGCTACCTACGTCCACACAACATTCTCATGCATACTTCATTATTATTGATTGAAATCTATTCTTGTATAGTCTTGCTTGGAGCAACCAAAGGGAACTGAGTTATGTGCATACTTCGTTTGCGAGTATGTACATGTACTAGTCACCGAGAAATGGAATATGAAAAGTGCAGAGTTGGCAAAAAAGCGCTGCAAGCTACCATTCGAGCACCGCTTCAAAGCAATTGGAGAGGAATTGGCGGGATTTTACCTTTCGGAGGCCTTATCGGAGAAAGGAGAGTAGTACGATGCTGAAAGCATGAAAGCGTGTAAATAACTTGTTGTTTTGCTTCAACTCTTGTACTACGATAACTCTTGGCGCATCAACTCTTGACTACGATCTAAAAGTATTACTTAATTTAATTGTATGTGTTATAAATATGTGCATCGACTTCATACGACACGGGAACGGTTACGACGTGGAAAACGTTACGGTAACCGTCACCGTAACCGTCACCGTTACGGTTACCGTAACCGTCACCGTAACGGTCACCGTCACCGTAATGGTTACCGGTTACCGTTACGGGAAGGGTTACTAGTGAAACCACGGTTACGACATGGGACACGGGAACCTATAACCAAACCCCGGCATATATAAACCCTAAACCCTGCAATTAAATCGAAAAAAAAACCCAAAAACCCTTCCCGGTTGGTGCTACCAACCGGGACTAAAGGTCCCAACACACCACGTCCCCACGTCCCCACGTGGAGGGACCTCTAGTCCCGGTTCGGAACCCGCCGCGACTAAAGGGGGGGGGGGGGGGGGGGCTTTAGTCCCGCCTGCTTAGTCGCGGTTGCCCAGCCGCGACTAAAGGGGCTCTGGAACCGCGACTAGAGGTCCTTTTTCTACTAGTGCTAGTTATATGAGCTAGATTATTCTATCACGTATTCACGTTCATGAGTGATTTCCACTTTCCGTCGATGTGTTATAATACAGTGCCTATATAAGTAGGGCGACTGCTGCCCCAATTGGACACAGAGCACTACAAACGGCCGAAGTGTGGAGCTGCACGACAAGCCTAAGGTCTATCTTTCTCTCTTTTCTCTTTTACAAAAAAGAAAGTATGCTATTTTGCGAGTAAAAAAAAGCATATTATGCTCAACGTCTCCCTCCGCTTCTAATGTTAGGCTGGTAGTTTATTTATTTTTCTTGTGTTCCCCGGTACTTAAAATTCCGGTTGTAACTTATATTAACTTTCAATGCAGACTGCTTTCTTGGTTAGGATTGTTTCCTCCACACGTCTGCATCTGTACCGAGATGGATGGAATGATTCGTACTGGGGTGCCTTCCACCATAGCAGTTATGTTTCTGATAACCTTGATTATTGCCAAGATTATTGTAAGAAGATTTTTTGTCCAGCCCAGTGAGGTTTCAGTTAAGCCACCTGTCGCCGGTGGAGCTTCTCTTCTAGCAGCTCTGCCGACACTTCTGACCAAGGGTTTACAGCCAGTAATCCATGACTTGCACACCAAGCTTGGCAGCGTCTTCACAATAAACCTATTTGGTTTGAAGAAGGTGACCTTTCTGGTTGGGCCAGAGGTCACAGCTCATTTCTTTCAAGGCCCACACTCGGAGGTCTGCCAACCCAGTATGTATAAAGTCACTGTTCCCATTTTTGGCCAAGGTGTTTTGTTCGATGCAGATTTCCCTACTAGAAACAAGCAGATCCACTTCTGCAATGATGCAATAAAGACAACCAGGTTGAGAGCCAATGTTGATTCTATGGTTCGTGAAGTACAGGTCAGCCATATTTTTTTTAATTAGTTGTTGCTCATTTCAATTACTATTAGTATATATACTACTCCTTCATTTCGCCGCATGTATGTTTACGGTTAATTATCCTTTAGCATATTATCCTTTACGGTTAATAATCCTTTATTATATACTTAGACTACGGTGGTATAAAAGTATCAACGAAATTCCGCAGACAATTATCTGCGTTCTGAAATATAAGTATAGCGAATGTTTGGGCTATTTGTACCTAACTCAAATTTATTAGAATTTGTCTTTAATTCAATGAAATTTGAACAAACCAATCCGAAAAAATATCTTAATAAAACATAAATTTCGTGAACTTTGGTGGGTCCCTTGATTACCATTTGTTTTTATCTTAGGTAGTGAAACTTATTAAGAGAGAAAGAGAAACTGAAATGGAAATGTTTTTTCCTAGAGATTTGAAGGTACAAAAATATAAAATTTGTACAAAAGTATAAATCAATACTGTAGTACCTTTACTGAATATGTCAATGCATCAAGGTAGCCTAGGTACACTTGAATTGAGCCATTTCTCATTGTTAAACCTTGTGGTGGTGCAGCCTGCTAACCCAGATTGAGCACTAGTCTATCACACATTCATCACTACAGCAGAGCTAACCTGTGCCGACGGCCAAACCCTGTGCCGACGGGTTTTTATCGGGGCCGTCGGCACAGGCGCCCTACGAGGCCACCCACGAAGCTGGCCGTCGGCACATATATCCTCGTCGGCACAAATCCCGCCATCGGCACAGGTCCCCGTCGACTAAAAGGTGACGTCGACACAAACATGTGCCGACGGTTTTCCTTTTTTTTCTTTTACCTCGTGCAGCCGAACAACCCTGTGCTGACGGTAAAACCGTCGGCACAGGTTCCATTATTTTTTTCACCTAGTACACCATGTATCCGCACCAACCTATGCCGACGGTTTTACCGTCGGCACAGGTTACCCATTTTTTTTCTTCATTTTTATGTATCTATTTATTACTCTCAATTAAATTTAATATGTTTTTATTCATATCTATATGTATATAGCTACGCGGAATAGCAGTCTCCACCCACATAAAATAACGTCGCGAATCTTGTCTCTCGGAAGTATTGTATGTGAATCTTGTCTCTCTTGCAATCATGTGTCGATTTGTGATAAAAGTTGGTTTCTCATGTTCGTATGGCCTAACCTAACACAACCAAGGAAAAAAGTCGACTGGGCTACCCCCTTTCGACGCACGTCTATGGGGTAGATGGAAACGTTAGGGTTTTTCCAGCGGATTCAGGGTTTCGCCGAAGCGGGGCCCCGGAGCGTCGGAACCCACCCAAACCTAGGTTGTGCCATACCATATGTATACAAGTGTGTTGTGTGTTTCAAATGTCCAAGAATCTACTCCTAGGTGTGACCGACATCACCGGCTTCACTTTCTCTCTACTAAGTGTGTGGCCTTATAGCTGAAAACTCCCGTTTCGGGCGAAACGGGGGCAATCTTGTGTCGATTTGTGATAAAAGTTGGTTTCTCATGTTCGTATGGCCTAACCTAACACAACCAATGAAAAAAGTCCACTGGGCTACCCCCTTTCGACGCACGTCTATGGGGGTAGACGGAAACGTTAGGGTTTTTCCAGCGGATTCAGGGTTTCGCCGAAGCGGGGCCCCGGAGCGTCGAAACCCCACCCAAACCTAGGTTGTGCCATACCATATATATACAAGTGTGTTGTGCGTTTCAAATGTCCAAGAATCTACTCCTAGGTGTGACCGACATCACCGGCTTCACTTTCTCTCGACTAAGTGTGTGGACTTATAGCTGAAAACTCCCGTTTCGGGCGAAACGGGGGCAATCTTGTGTCGATTTGTGATAAAAGTTGGTTTCTCATGTTCGTATGGCCCAACCTAACACAACCAAGGAAAAAAGTCGACTGGGCTACCCCCTTTCGACGCACGTCTATGGGGTAGACGGAAACGTTAGGGTTTTTCCAGCGGATTCAGGGTTTCGCCGAATCGGGGCCCCGGAGCGTCGGAACCCCACCCAAACCTAGGTTGTGCCATACCATATGTATACAAGTGTGTTGTGTGTTTCAAATGTCCAAGAATCTACCCCTAGGTGTGACCGACATCACCGGCTTCACTTCTCTCTACTAAGTGCGTGGACTTATAGCTGAAAACTCCCGTTCGGGCGAAACGGGGCAATCTTGTGTCGATTTGTGATAAAAGTTGGTTTCTCATGTTCGTATGGCCTAACCTAACACAACCAAGGAAAAAAGTCGACTGGGCTACCCCCTTTCGACGCACGTCTATGGGGGTAGACGGAAACGTTAGGGTTTTTCCAGCGGATTCAGGGTTTCGCCGAAGCGGGGCCCCGGAGCGTCGGAACCCCACCCAAACCTAGGTTGTGCCATACCATATGTATACAAGTGTGTTGTGTGTTTCAAATGTCCAAGAATCTACTCGTAGGTGTGACCGACATCACCGGCTTCACTTTCTCTCTACTAAGTGTGTGGACTTATAGCTGAAAACTCCCGTTCGGGCGAAACGGGGGCAATCTTGTGTCGATTTGTGATAAAAGTTGGTTTCTATGTTCGTATGGCCTAACCTAACACAACCAAGCAAAAAAGTCCACTGGGCTACCCCCTTTCGACGCACGTCTATGGGGGTAGACGGAAACGTTAGGGTTTTTCCAGCGGATTCAGGGTTTCGCCGAAGCGGGGCCCCGGAGCGTCGGAACCCCACCCAAACCTAGGTTGTGCCATACCATATGTATACAAGTGTGTTGTGTGTTTCAAATGTCCAAGAATCTACTCCTAGGTGTGACCGACATCACCGGCTTCACTTTCTCTCTACTAAGTGTGTGGACTTATAGCTGAAAACTCCCGTTTCGGGCGAAACGGGGGCAATCTTGTGTCGATTTGTGATAAAAGTTGGTTTCTCATGTTCGTATGGCCTAACCTAACACAACCAAGGAAAAAAGTCCACTGGGCTACCCCCTTTCGACGCACGTGTATGGGGGTAGACGGAAACGTTAGGGTTTTTCCAGCGGATTCAGGGTTTCGCCGAAGCGGGGCCCGGAGCGTCGGAACCCCACCCAAACCTAGGTTGTGCCATACCATATGTATACAAGTGTGTTGTGTGTTTCAAATGTCCAAGAATCTACTCCTAGGTGTGACCGACATCACCGGCTTCACTTTCTGTCTACTAAGTGTGTCGACTTATAGCTGAAAACTCCCGTTTCGGGCGAAACGGGGGCAATCTTGTGTCGATTTGTGATAAAAGTTGGTTTCTCATGTTCGTATGGCCTAACCTAACACAACCAAGGAAAAAAGTCCACTGGGCTACCCCCTTTCGACGCACGTCTATGGGGGTAGACGGAAACGTTAGGGTTTTTCCAGCGGATTCAGGGTTTCGCCGAAGCGGGGCCCCGGAGCGTCGGAACCCCACCCAAACCTAGGTTGTGCCATACCATATGTATACAAGTGTGTTGTGTGTTTCAAATGTCCAAGAATCTACTCCTAGGTGTGACCGACATCACCGGCTTCACTTTCTCTCTACTAAGTGTGTGGACTTATAGCTGAAAACTCCCGTTTCGGGCGAAACGGGGGCAATCTTGTGTCGATTTGTGATAAAAGTTGGTTTCTATGTTCGTATGGCCTAACCTAACACAACCAAACAAAAAAGTCCACTGGGCTACCCCCTTTCGACGCACGTCTATGGGGGTAGACGGAAACGTTAGGGTTTTTCCAGCGGATTCAGGGTTTCGCCGAAGCGGGGCCCCGGAGCGTCGGAACCCCACCCAAACCTAGGTTGTGCCATACCATATGTATACAAGTGTGTTGTGTGTTTCAAATGTCCAAGAATCTACTCCTAGGTGTGACCGACATCACCGGCTTCACTTTCTCTCTACTAAGTGTGTGGACTTATAGCTGAAAACTCCCGTTTCGGGCGAAACGGGGGCAATCTTGTGTCGATTTGTGATAAAAGTTGGTTTTCATGTTCGTATGGCCTAACCTAACACAACCAAGGAAAAAAGTCCACTGGGCTACCCCCTTTCGACGCACGTCTATGGGGGTAGACGGAAACGTTAGGGTTTTTCCAGCGGATTCAGGGTTTCGCCGAAGCGGGGCCCCGGAGCGTCGGAACCCCACCAAATTGGTTTGCTATGTTCACATGGCCTAACCTAACACAAACAAGCAAAAAATTCCACTGGCCTACCCCCTTTCGACACCGGTCTAGGGGGTAGACGGGAAGTTTAACTGATTACCAACGGGTCTAGGGTTTCGCTTAGATATAAAATAATTTCATGAATATAATGTAATAAATCATATAAAATATAATTCGCTTGTGGACCTACCATATAATAGAATAAATTAAAATAAAACTCTATAAAATTATAATGAAATAAATTATGATGTTTTTTAAATATTAATAAATTAGGTAATAATATGAAAAATGAAAAAAATGAACCTATGCCGACGGTAAAACCGTCGGCACAGGTGCTTCTCCTTATCCCCAACCCCGTCCTCCTCCACACCACACACGCACGCACACACGCTCCCACCCACTCACGCTCCCACCCTCGCACGCCGCCGCCGCGCTCCGGCCGGCCCACCCTCCCTCTCCTCTCCTCCACCCCGCACCGCCTCCTCCGCGCCCGGCCGCCCCTCGCCCCCGGCCGTCCCACCCCTGCCTCTCCTCTCCGCCGTCGCCGCCCGAGACGCGCCCCTGCCGCGCCTCCTCCTCCGCACCTCCTCCACGCCGGCCCGCCGCCGCGCCTCACACCCCCACCCCACACCTCCTCCACGCCGGCACCTTCCTCCACGCCGGCACCTCCTCCTCCACGGCCAGCACCTCCTCCACCCCGCACCTCCCCCACCCCGCACCTCCTCCACGCCGGACCTCCTCCTCCACGCCGGCTGCTCCTCCTCCACGGCCAGCTGCTCCTCCACGGCCAGCTCCTCCTCACAAGGTACTCCTCTGATGTATTTTTTGTTAGTTAGTTAGGTTAGTTAGGTTAGTTAGTTAGGTAGTTAGGTTAGTTAGGTTAGTTAGTTAGGTATAGTTAGTTAGTTAGTTAGGTAGTTAGGTTAGTTAGGTTAGTTAGTTAGGTAGTTAGGTTAGTTAGGTTAGTTAGTTAGGAGGTAGAAGTGTAAAGAAAAAATGGTGGAACTAGTATAGTCGTAAAGTCGTAAAGTCGTAAAGTCATAAAGTCGTAAACTCGTAAAGTCCTAAAGTCGTAAAGTCGTAAAGTCGTAGCTTTTATATGGTTAGGGATGATTATTAGGTAAAACAGAGAGATTTTTTGCTTATATATGTCAACTGTGTGCTTTTTCAGATGACGTAGCTTCCCGCCAGCACCGTCGGTCCCGCGCGTCGTTGCGGGGCTTCTTCTCCAGCTGAGGAGGGCCCGCCTCGGTGCCCCTGTTTCGTTGCCCCGCTTCCGTCGCGACCTCGACCCTCTCCGACCACCGATCACGCTTCGAGGGTATACATCTTTCGCCTCTCTTGCTGCATAGGTTTATTTTGGTCTAGATCACCAAGTCAGTCGAGTCGCGTAACCCGAGTCAGATCCCATCCGGAAGGGTTACAAATTTATAAATATGCAGGATTGTCCATCTTTGCATATTTATAACCGTAACACTTCCGGGTTGTCCTGTTGGACAGTCCGAGTACGTGTAGATCGGGTCGTGTTCCATGTTCTACCCCTTCCTGAGACGGAATTTCGGCAGCACCTCCCCGTTGTTCTTCGGATGCACACCCTCTCGGCTTGACAAGCTCGAGACGTGTATTCTGAAGAACAGCGGGGAGGTGCTGTCGAAATTCGTCTCGGGTCGGGTAGAACATGGACACGACTCGATCTACACGTACTCGGGCGGGATAGGCCCTCCTATTAGAAGTGTAGGTGAACCCTTGCATGTTGTAAAAGATAAAATTTGGCCGTAATTAATCTTGGTGTCATTGAATAAATTTATTATTACTTGGTGCATATTACGAAATGCGTTGTTCTTTGGATCCAATAAAGCAGAGGATGGCTGATAATGGGTGGATGTACAGTGGCCGTATCAGTAAGATTAAAAGAACAGAGGAGTGGGAATGGAAGACCAATATGTTAGTGAAGGAGTTAGCGCGTGGTTCAAAGGCATCAGGAGTTCGTCCAAGGTGCCCATGCATTAATTGCAAGAATCGTGCCCGTCAGGGAAAGGATGAAATGACTAAGCATCTTTGGTTGTCTGGGTATATGCCTAACTACGTCACGAAGGTCGACTTTGCTCAGGTCGAACGTGACAGAGTTGAGGTGATGCGGCAGCGGATCAATGGCAATGAGTATGATGGGGTGAGAAACTTGCTAGATGATCTCCGTGATGCTGACATACCGGATTCGCCACCTCCACAGGAGGAACAGGAGGAACCGGAGGAACCGGGTGAACCGGAGGAACCGGAGCCAACCGCGAAGGCTTTCCTTGATATGATGGCCTCGGCTAAGAAGCCTCTATACGAGGGTGCAAACATTTCTCAGCTCGATGCCATAGCTCAAATACTAAGTGACAAGTGCCAGTACTCCACCACCCGTGCAGGCTTTGAAGCCAATCTGAAAACATTTGGTAACATGTTGCCCGAAGGGCATTGTCTGCCAAAGTCCATGCACGAAACGAGGAAACTATTGGGATCGCTTAGCATGGATTATGAAAAGATAGATTGTTGTCCAAAAGGTTGCCTTCTGTTCTGGAAACAGTATGCGGATGACAAGTACTGTAGTCTTTGTGGGGCCTCTAGGTATCATGAGAAAACGGAGCCCGATGGTCAGAAGACGCAGGGAAAAGTCGCTGTGAAGATTCTTCGGTACCTCCCATTCATAAAAAGAATCCAGCGGCTTTACTTTTCTGAGGAGACTGCCACGCAGATGACTTGGCACAAGAAGGGGAAGAGATACGCCGACGAGTTCGGACGGAAAAAGATGGGACATCCATCTGATGGTAAGGCATGGGAGAATTTTGATGAGAAACACCCCGATAAGGCAGCAGATGCTCGGAATGTCAGAATTGCGATAGCAACAGATGGATTCAATCCATATGGTATGTCGAGTCACTCGTACAGCTGCTGGCCCGTGTTTGTTATTCCGCTCAATCTCCCTCCCGGGGTCCTAATGCAAAGGAAGTTCATGTTTATGTCGCTGATCATTCCAGGGCCCGAATACCCGGGGAAGAATTTGAGTGTCTACATGCAACCGCTTGTGGATGATTTGCACCACTCATGGCACAATGGGACGTGGACATACGACCGAGCATCAAAGAAAAACTTCTTGATGAGAATTTGGTACCACTATTCCATGCACGACCTACCCGGGTATGCCCTATTCTGCGGATGGTGTACAGCTGGTAAGTGGCCATGCCCAGTGTGCAGAAACCGACTTGAGTTCACTTGGCTAAAGTCAGGTCGCAAGTATGTCGCGTTTGACAAGCATCGACCGTTCCTCAAAAGAAGGCATCCTTACCGAGAAGACATAAAAAACTTCACGAAGGGCAAAGTCGTGCGTGAAGAAAAAGAGATACCGAAGTTCGATGGTGCAACTGTTGATGCCGAGCTACGTGCTCTCGTGCCTGCTCAGGTACCTGGCCCAAAATTTGTGGGATATGGTGTAACGCACAACTGGACTCACGTGGCAGGCTTAACGCAGCTAGAGTATTACAAGGACCTCGAACTTCCCCATAACATCGATGTGATGCACACCGAAAAGAATGTTGGAGAGATGCTCTTTCACACAGTCCTGAACATTCCTGGGAAGTCAAAGGACAATGTCAAGGCTAGAGTTGATGTTGAGAATCTCTGTGATAGGGAGAGATTACACATGCAGCCTCCTGACCGCCGTCGAAAAAATTGGTTCAAGCCGAATGCACCCTACTGCCTTGATAATATCCAAAAGAAGGAGACATTCAAGTGGCTCAAACACGACGTGATGTTCCCTGATGGTTATTGTTCCAATATAAGTAATGGAGTCAATCTTGTAAAGGGAAATGTCACTGGGCTCAAGAGTCACGACTATCATATATGGATTGAGCGGTTGATGCCGGTGATGGTTCGAGGGTATCTCCCCGATCGTATCTGGCGAGTGCTTGCGGAGTTGAGCCATTTCTTCCGCACGCTCTGTGCGAAGCAGATATGTCCCGTGATTATTGGGAAGCTGCGTGATCTTGTGCCGGAGTTGCTATGCAATTTAGAGAAGATCTTTCCGCCAGGCTTCTTTGTTCCGATGGCACATCTCGTTGTGCATCTCGCGAACGAGGCACTCTTGGGTGGACCGGTGCAGTTTCGTTGGCAGTTTTGTATTGAGAGAGAGTTCAAGTATATTCGAAACATGACTGGAAACAAAAATAGGATTGAAGCATGCATAGCTGAGGCAACAATACTTCGGGAGATGGCAGACGCCGTGACAACGTACTATCCCGATGAAGTATCCACTATGCATAACCCGGTCTCTCGGTACAATGTCGACGAGCCCAAGCATGACCCCAAGCTCCTCCTCTTCCAATGTCCCGGTGGCAAGGCCGGTGGTGGTGTAAAATTGCAGTTGACCAAGGAAGAGAAGGATTGCATAATGCTCTATGTGCTTACGAACATGACGGAAGTAGTCGGTTTCATCAGGTAAAATGGTGAACAAATTACTTTGCAACTAGTAACTCGGTTTCGGTCTAATACCTATTTTCTCCTTTTAGCCAATTCCAAGATGAACAGTGGTCGGGAATGGCGGATCCCTCTCCCGCGGAGCTGGACACTCTTCTGAAAAAGGGTGCTCACGGAGGAAAAAATTTGTGTCTTGGTTCATGGAAAAAGTAATTTCTAACCTGTCCCTCTTAGCTTGCAATCTGTGACTTGTCCCTCTTATTACACGTAACTAATGCACAAAACAATTTGAACCGTACTTGTAGGGAGCTGATCGCAACGTTGAGATGACGGATGAGTTGAGATGTGTTTCCCAAGGTTTTAACCGTACCGTCATGAAGTATGAGAAGTATGATGTGAATGGGTTCCGCTTCCATACAGAGTATCACCAGAATAGTCGGCCGAATGCAAAAACTGTAAATACTGGGGTCTTCACCAAAGGATCCAGAGGAGCCGATGGAGCCGATTACGTAGATTACTACGGAAGGTTAGAAAAGGTATACGAGCTGAAGTTCAATCGTACGAACATAGAACTCAAGCTCGTTGTGTTCCAGTGCCATTGGTTCGACCCACGCACTGGACCACACGGTGGACTGAGAAGTGACCCTTCCATTGGGTTAGTTGAAGTTAAGCCTTCAACCACCTATAGCGGAGCCGATGTCTTTGTTGTGGCTCACCAAGCCAAGCAAGTTTATTATTTGCCCTACCCATGCCAGAAAGAGAACCTCAAGGGCTGGGAAGTCGTGTTCCGGGTATCGCCACATGGTAAGCTACCCATGCCCTCTGCCGACGATTACAACAACATTGACCCTAAAACATACGAGGGAATTTTCTATCAAGAGCAAGAGGACTTCGGGGACTTTGCCTTACAAACGGGTGGTCTTGAGGACCTCGAGAACGATGCACACACTCGTGGTGAGTCAGTGGTGGATCTGAAGGACATAAATATGCTCTCGAAGTTACAGGCGGACAATGCCGCCGATGACGAGCCTCCACCGTGCGATGAGCCTCCAACCTACTACACACGTGATAGTGATAGTGATAGTGAGAATGAGAACCAACTAAATTATGAGAGTGATTATTCGGGGTGAGCGTCTTTTATGTCTCTATGCTTAGTATTTATTTTTCAACATGCTTCTTAATTGCATTACATCTTTATGCTTGGTGTCTACATGTTATTATGTCTTTATGCTTTAGTATTTATTTTTCAACATGCTTCGTCATTGCATTACGTCTTTATGCTTACTGTCTACATTTTATTATGTCTTTATGCTTACTTGTTTTCTCTTTCTCAATGCAGGTGATTGAACAATATGAGCCAAGGCAAGGAAAACTCCTCGTCCCTGATTAGTAAGATTAGTAAGATGATGGTACGGAAGCCTGGAGTTACACGGAGTGGACGACCTTCCACCTCGCGTTACGCCGTGGACGAGGGTGCGCGAGTAGGACGAGGTGGAGGACGAGGTGGAGTAGACGTGGCGGAGGACGAGGTGGAGTTGCCCTCCGCTTCTGGCGACGTGGCTTCCCAGTCTAGACACGAGGTGGAGGACGAGGCGGAGGACGAGGTGGAGGACGAGGTGGAGGACGAGGTGGAGCTGGCGCCGAAGCGGCCGCGGATGCGTGGCGAAGCGGGAGTCCCCGACGAGGACATGGAGCCTAGGAGCGAGGAGGCGAAAGCCCTCATTGTTCCTCAGGGCGTTGAGTAAGTGTACTAATTTTGTAATTTTGAACATGTAATTTCATTGTGTTCATAACAATTTGGCATATGTACTAATGTTTGATTATTGTGCAGCAAATGGACATGGCCAGCACCTAAGATTCCCCGCACTCCTGGGAGCTTGCTTGGAGCTCTAATTAGGCAAAATTGGCCGGGCTTGTACACCGTCGGTCCCGACGCCGAGGCAAAGTTAGCCTATAAATGGGTGGACTATGAGGCTGCCCCTATCCCGGGCTTCGAGACAGCTGCTGACGCCGTGATCACCGGGTTTTGGGTAAGACATATTTTTCGAGTTCCGTTCATAGTTTATGACTCCACCGTGCTAACTCATGACTCTCACAATTTTTTTATGCATGGTTGAAGAAGCATTTTCGGGTGGCGGACGAGCATAGAGACACGGCGGCTCGCGTATTGCGTGCTCATTGTGTGAGGTTGACACGGCAACAATTCTACAACCAAAAGCATACGTCCGCCAATACTTTCACGTATGAGAAGACGGGCAAGAGGGCCAAGAAGGAGGAGAATGTCAAGACGGCACAGAAGATGACGAGGGAGGAATTCCTTTCGGTAAGTGAACTGTCAATGAAATTCTATATTGCTGCTAAGTTGCCATTGCATTATCTCTTCTTGAATTGCATTTTCAGGTTATGCCCGACTGGGCCGACGGCAAAGAAGACGCATGGGATGCGTTGGTTACGAGGTGGGTCGGGGGAGACCCCGAGTTCGACGCCGTGAGCCAGCGGAACAAGGCAAACCGAGGCACCGAGGGAACACACATTGCGGGAAGCCGCAACATCTTCCGCTTCAAGGAAAAGCTGGTATATATATACATGGAACGACCTCCATTTATTTTCCCCTCATGTTTCTACTTGCTACGCATGACATTTCTTTTCGCGATGCAGGACGCCGATAGGGGGGAGGTAAGCTCTGAGTTGCAATCGTGGAAGAAGATGAAGGAGAAGAAGCGCGATCTATCGAAGCCTCAGCCCCAGCTTCCTGAGTACTACAACAATGCCAACGAGAACTTGGAGAGGTACTCCACGACGTTCCAGTCTTTTCACCCGGAGGTGGATGACCCCTTGAGCCAGGAGGTCGACGAGAGGTCGATGGTCCTCTCAGGGCATGGAAGGCCGCATGGCCGTAATCTCTTTCTTCAGAATGTGGTCAGGCCTTCCATGAGCTTCACGCAGGCAAAAGCTACCCTCCCTGACGGCAGCCCCCTTATCGCGCCTCGTCGACGGCCTCGTCGACCCACTTCCACCGATGTAAGTTTTTCTCATTTTCATCCTCTTTCCGACATTCGTTCCTGCATGGCTAAGTTGACAGTTCCATACCATATTTTCGAAATTGTAGCCCGATCTTGAGGCAGCCTACGCTGCCGCTCATGCGGAGTATCAGGTGGCCTATGCCCAGTGGCTGGAGATGAATACAGCCTACTCCTCGTATCAAAAGTCGTTCCGTGCTGTAAGTTTCAACCTTTATTTTTGTCTAATATGACAAGTCCCACTTCCCTAGTTTGAACCTTTATTTTGGCAACGTCTAACATCTAAACTATCTTGCAGTCGGTGCTGAACTTTTTCACCACTGGAGTGCGGGTCCCCCCTTCTATGGAGGAGCCTCCGGAGCCGGGGCCGTGTCCACGGTTTCCATCGAAGGACGAGTTCGCTCTCACCTACTACTCATCGACCCCGGTAAGTTTGATGCCAAACCACTAGTTACCGCTTTTCCTTTGCCTCGCAAGTTGCTAACTCTTGCTCAAACATGTAGGGAACGGGATGCTCGTCGGAGAACCCACACTTTGGTCGTGCTTCTCCTAGTGCCTCGCCGGATTCGCGTGAGATGGTGAGGTTTGATGCTGATCCTTCGCTTGGTGCTTCGCCGGGTTCGCGTGAGATCACACCGGTACATCCCGGTGGTCCTTCTCCTGGTGCTTCGCGTGGTGCTTCGACTTCTCCTGGTGCTTCGCCTTCTTCAGGTGGTTCTACTGCTGCGCCGAGCCGTCGATCGCCTGTGTTCACCCGGGGAGACATGGGGCACACCCCGTCGCCGCCGCAATAGATGTAGGGCTTGATGATCTAGACATCTAGCTATGTAGCAACTTGCGACACATTGTTGTAGTCCTATGTGTGTATCCACTATGATGATATTAGCATTGTGCTTGATGATATTGCTTTGGGATGATATATGGAGCTATGTGTGATCTTATTTGTGATGATATTGTCAGTATTTTATATTTTATTTTCTGCCATTTTTGCTGGAAAACGAGCTGCTGCAACCAAATTGCAAAAAAAATCTGGGACTAACCTATGCCGACGGTATTACCGTCGGCACAGGTGTTACATCTGTGCCAAATGGCCATACCTGTGCCGACGGTATTACCGTCGGCACAGCCCACAGCCAGGACGTCCCAGGAGACGCCACGTTTTACCGTCGGCACAGCTGCTCAGCGAGCTCGCCCACGGTGGGGCCCACCGAACCTACGCCGACGAAATTTGTGCCGACGGGCATTTTTTCACCGTGGGCATACCCTGTGCCGACGGGGAATATCTGTGCCGACGGGCAAAAACCCTATGCCTACGGGCACATACGCCGACACAGGCCTGTGCCGACGGGGAAGGTATCTGTACCGACGGTAAATAACCGTCGGCACAGAGGGCGCGTGAGTGCATATGCATGCGCTTTGGGTGGAAAATTGTGCTGTGTGGCCCGCGGTTCATTCGATGTCAAATAAACTTATCATCTCTTGCGTAACCTTGGCTCTTAGATCTTGTGTATGTTTTAATTAGACCGTTCACATTTTGGTTAGTCCACTAAATTTATACACACTAAATTATTAAATGTGAGTGAGTTGTCTCTTATGATGCTCATCTGCATTTTCTAGGACTACTTTGCAAAATGGGGACAAGATGGTATAATTGATCTAAAGTATGAGCTTCAGCAAGTACTTTTGTTGATAGCAGCCCGGTGCTTGCTTGGAAAGAGGTCCGTGAGAAGATGTTTCAAGAAGTGTCCATGCTCCTCAACGATCTCTTTGAAAATGGCTTACACTTTCTCACTCTTTTTTACCCATATCTCCCAATTTCATCCCACTAGCGACGTGATAAAGCACGTGCTAAACTGGGAGAAATATTTCATGACATAGTGAGATCTCGTAAAATTTCCGGTCGAGTTGAGGATGATGTTCTACAAAAATTTATAGACTCAAAATGCATGGAGAATGGCCGCTCCATGACTGAGAGTGAGATTACTGGGCTACTAATTGGCATGTTGTTTGCTGGGCAACACACGAGCTCAAGCGCCAGCACCTGGACAGGAGCTTGCCTACTAAGCCATGAAAGGTTCTTAGCAGCTGTCATCGAAGAGCAAAAGATGATCATTGGCCAACATGGAGAGTCCATAGACTGCAACACCGTGCTACAGATGGGGACCTTGCATTGCTGCATCAGAGGCATTAAGGATGCACTCTCCAGCAGCAATGATTATCCGTCATGCAAGGAAGAAATTCAGTGTACAAACTAGAGAAGGTTACACATATGAAATTCCTAAAGGGCACACCCTAGCAAGCTCTACAGTGGTTGGCAACAAGCTGTCACACATATATAAAGACCCTGATGTATATGATCCATATCGGTTTGGTCCACGGAGAGAGGAGGACAAAGTTGGCGGCAAGTTCACATACACGTCATTTGGTGGTGGGAGGCATGCTTGCCTGGGGAGGAATTTGCTTACATGCAGATGAAAGTGATTTGGAGTTGTTTGCTCAGGAACTTTGAGTTGAAAATGATCTCTCCTTTCCCTGAGGAAGAACTTGATAAAATTATTGCAGGCCTAAAGGGCAGGTCATGGTTAGCTACAAGAGAAGGCAGCTCGCTGGTTAGCACCCATGCTGATGTTATTATTGTGACAATAAGCATGCCCTTGGCTAACTAGATCGATAGTAAAGATAGATTTGTGTTTCGGTGGAGAGGGGTGCAAATGTAATATTCGAGATTAATGATTGAGCAATATTCCTGTCATGTTTCCTTGTATTGTTAATGAACCTTGGAATAATAGTATTCCATTGTGACATGTCTTTTTTTCTATTACAAAACATGGCGTCATAATGATCGTATACAGTGGGAGTTTTCGTAACTGTTAGTGTCAACAAGTTTATTCGATAAGGAGATCCACCTAATTATAGATCTTTACACGATATATGGTTGTGGATGTGATCGATGATCAGGTCAGTCCAAGCAAGGTGTTGGAGGCTGCCGGTTCTGCTGCTGCCTGCCAGAAATCTGGCGCATTTTCTACCGGCTGCACCGTCTCTGCCGGGCAGAAAATTGCACCGTTCTGTGCTGGGCAGGGAGGATCGCCTTCGGTTGATACGGCTGCACCGAGCACCGATGATACCTGCGATTTGGAGCTCGATGTCCGCTCGGGTGGAAGTGATTTGGGGTATCCGTGGAGGTTAATGTGAAACAGGAGGGCGCGGTTCCATTCTCCAAGGACGTGGAGATAGCTCCCGAGATTTCTAGCTCGACACACTCGTTGGAGTCTGGCCAAGCTACGGTCTTGGCTACGGGCAGGAGGCTAGTGTTTGAGGAGGTTGATACGGATGACAGTGATCAGAGGAGGAGCTCTACGCCGCGGTCTGCTGTCCCATCGGGGCCGATTTTGGCAACACCTACTGGGCCGACCAAAGAGGAGGTGATGGCGTTCAGGGGCATCAAGGAACCTTCTTTGGTGGGGCTGAGGTCTAGTGCGAGATTAAGGGAGCTGCCAGGAGCGGATGTGCCTATCCCGGAGAGGGCTTCTCTTCGTGCAGCGAGGCGTATGATCTCCTTTCAGGTACTCATACAAACTAAACCCTCACGTTTGCTTCTTTGCCTAATGAATTATTTATTAAGCGTGCATCTAAGTTGGGAGTGTCTTTGGGGGTATCTCATGGTGAAGCTGTGCACTCAGTAAATGTTCTAAAAATGTTGAAGAATCACGAAATTTAGTTGTGCTGGGTAATTCTTTAGATGCTGATGATTGTGGGTATTCACATAGCCACTACTAGGAAAATGGCTATACGTGGAGCCTTAGACGTGGCGCACCTGACTTTCATGCGCCACGGCTAAGTACCCATAGCGCACCCAATTTTGTGCGCCACGGATAAGGCCATAGCCGTGGCGCACCACGTGCAGCGCGCACCACGTCTATAGGTGGGCGGGGGGAGGGGGTTGGGTGCCCAGGCATAGCCGTGGTGCACCGTATTGTTGGTGCCGTGGGTAAGGCCTGCCGTGCGCCACGGCTATGCCTGGGCATGATTTTCACTCGACGCCCCCCCCCCCCCCCCACACCCCCCCGGTGAATTATTTTTTCAGATTATCAAAATTCAAAAAAACAAATATTCCAAAATTATGATTTTTTTTCCTACAAAATCAAAAAATGGACAAAGCTTAGCCGTGGCGTGCGCCACGGCTAAGCCTGGGCAGGATATTCAAAATTCGAGCGATGCGAATGTCTCTCGGCTAAATCACAACATACTTTCGAGCGATGAGAATGTCTCTCCACTAAAAGTATATTCAACCTTAATGAAACTATTGATGTCAAACTAAGATTTTCATAACCAATGAGCTATAGGTACAACAACCCTACTAACTATATAATCATGGATTGGTTCTCAATAGAATTACATTTATAATTTGAGTGAAAAACAATAAAAGGAGATATATGTATCGAAACATCGTCAATGCACATCTTAATGTAATGATAGTAAAACCTTGAAACATGGTCCAATTTGTATATAAATGTAGAAGAAGTTTACAACCCCATATTCAAAGGATTGGACAAGATATGTTGGATTATTCTCGATATCTTTACAAGTTAGTGTTGTTATCTAGTAATTTGGTTGATATCTTTCTTCTTTAGAATCCACACATCAGGGTAATAATAATCTGGAGGACCTAAAAGTGTACAATATTCATTTTCATGAATTTTCTAGAGGATATGGTTTTGCTTATTGGTATATTTTATATGTCTTTTTGTGATGTAACAAAAACAACGTGGGATATTCTATACTTTAGCCGCAGATCAATTTACAAATATCTTGAAAATTTCACCGTGAAAAACAAATATATTTTGAGATGGAGTTAGTAAATCTGAGGAAGAAACAATAGAAAAATATATTTCTCAAATTTAATGTGGCCTAACTGTGGGGACCCCAGACTAGTAGTCCAATACCTCCAATATGCATACGTTCACGATCCCAGAACAATCAGTCGTGAACAACATATTTAGAGCCGGTAACAAGAGTACATCATCCATTACACAAATTTAAAAAGTCTTACACAAATGGTCACATGACCAAGTCTAAGATACAGAGGATACAACGAACAGCGGAAGACATCAAAGCACAGCGCAGCGCGGTAGATCCCATGTCAAGCTTTAGCACCTACCAGCTGCTGACCGGAGACGTGCCTAGTTCGCAAGGTCGTCCGCATAGTCTTCCTCTTATACCTCCTCCAGAGGCTACTCCTCAAAGTCTGGCTAATGCAATTAACCAGTGATGAAACCAATGTGAGTACATTTGAATGTACTCATTAAACCAGTGCATCTATACAATCACTCACTGTATTAGGTGTGTTGAGGACACAAGAGAATCATCCCATCACCACTCCATCCACCATTTTCTAGCACCTTTTGTTACTATATAATTTTTAAGTGCTTCTCCAGGAGTGGCTGAATTGACAACTCCCCTTGTGTCGAATAAATAAATTGGGGTGCACTTAACCTCGAAGACTGTTGCGATCCCCTACACTTCTGGGTTATGAAGACTATTTTCTGGCGCCGTTGCCGGGGAGCATAGCTTTACTTATGAGTTTTTTTAGATACAAGGCACCAAGTGCCCGGCTTTAAATTAATAAAGCCCCAACGGCCAGAGTTTACAGGTTCTGAAACCAGCTTACAGGCAACGAATACAACAAGCAAACAGAACATAACAATGGGGGACAGCTTGATCATCGAAACCCTTGACCAACGCCGCGATCCGACCGGAAACGAGGCAAAGCTCGGGAAGGGAGCACGCCATGGGAGGACACACGCCATCTTCATCTTCGAGAAGGTCAATCATTGTCGCCACGCCATCCGTTCCACCTCTGAAGAAAGCCCCTGCCTTCTTGCCCTGGCTCGAAGGGCGCCGCACCGTCAGGAGGTGGAGCTGCTCCCTTGAGCACGCATGGACAAAGGCCGACAAGAGTCCAATGAAGAGATCAGAGAGCAGTGCCACACCAAGCAGCAACCCCCGAACAGCGCCGTCGACCGCAGCCCAAACCACCTCTCTGGACAGGCAAACTGCCAGAATGGAACACCACCGAAGATGCGGTTCAAAGAGAATGGCACCGTAGGCGGCCAGGCTTCGAACTCGGCTCAACTTACTACCAGATGGACGATGTTGCTGGAGAGGGGACCCTTCCCTTTACTTATGAGTGCACTTGGTAAGTACACTCTTGCTTTTTACTCTCTTTTTCTTGTTTTGCTATCAATGGTTACTTTCTTTGAAACTAGATCTTCTTGGCAAGGTGGGTTCACGAAACATCAACAAAATATTATAAGGAATACTGCTTGTCTCAAAAAGGGATATACTTATGAAAACAAATAAATAAACTAAATAATTATACTAGAGACTTGTGCTCTATATATGATCAATGTGTGGCGATTGGAGATTGTGTGTATTTTGGCCATACATTATTAGAGTATTCATATGGTTTGCATAAAACTGATAGTTTGTTGTTTAAATTCCAATTTAGGAAGCGTTTGTTCAAGATAAACTATGGAGTCATATTACAATAGAAAAAGAGGTCATGGAGAAGGTCCAAGTTCACCTCATGAACCTGAAGCTACTAAGCCTGAGCATGAAGCTCCTGAACCTGGAGATTTGCTACTATTGAAAATAGTTCAAGTGGAACACTCTCTAGGCAAAATGAAGAACCGTACCTTTCAAAAAAAAAATGAAGAACCGTACCTTTCAAAAAAAAAATGAAGAACCGTGCTATAGTGGTAGAAGCGAGAATGTGGTATCCTCGTGCGTGTGTTTACCTAGTTAAGCTATTCTGGGTACCTTATGTGCAACGTGGCTTTATTTAACAGTTATTTGTGGCACAACTATCACAGTATGCTCTTGACTGTGAGTCGTAATGGATATCATTACCACCAACGGTTATCAACTAGAAAATTTAACACGACACCGTATGGTACCACAGTGTTCCTTATTTTGTACAAATAAGTATTTTTCACCCTCGAACGGCATAGGAGACCGTATGATTCTTCCACGGTCACTAGTAGAAAAAGGACCTCTAGTCGCGGTTCCAGAGCCCCTTTAGTCGCGGCTGGGCAACCGCGACTAAGCAGGCGGGACTAAAGCCCCCCCCCCCCCTTTAGTCGCGGCGGGTTCCGAACCGGGACTAGAGGTCCCTCCACGTGGGGACGTGGTGTGTTGGGACCTTTAGTCCCGGTTGGTAGCACCAACCGGGAAGGGTTTTTGGGTTTTTTTTTCGATTTAATTGCAGGGTTTAGGGTTTATATATGCCGGGGTTTGGTTATAGGTTCCCGTGTCCCATGTCGTAACCGTGGTTTCACTAGTAACCCTTCCCGTAACGGTAACCGGTAACCGTTACGGTGACGGTGACCGTTACGGTGACGGTTACGGTAACCGTTACGGTAACGGTGACGGTTACCGTAACGTTTTCCACGTCGTAACCGTTCCCGTGTCGTATGAAGTCGATGCACATATTTATAACACATACAATTAAATTAAGTAATACTTTTAGATCGTAGTCAAGAGTTGATGCGCCAAGAGTTATCGTAGTACAAGAGTTGAAGCAAAACAACAAGTTATTTACACGCTTTCATGCTTTCAGCATCGTAGTACTCTCCTTTCTCCGATAAGGCCTCCGAAAGGTAAAATCCCGCCAATTCCTCTCCAATTGCTTTGAAGCGGTGCTCGAATGGTAGCTTGCAGCGCTTTTTTGCCAACTCTGCACTTTTCATATTCCATTTCTCGGTGACTAGTACATGTACATACTCGCAAACGAAGTATGCACATAACTCAGTTCCCTTTGGTTGCTCCAAGCAAGACTATACAAGAATAGATTTCAATCAATAATAATGAAGTATGCATGAGAATGTTGTGTGGACGTAGGTAGCAGTACTTACCTTGTTCAACTTCCAATCCAGCTTTTTGGGCCACCCACCTGCAGGATCTTCCTCGACAAACCTTTCCAAACGCTGCCCGACAAAGAACATTCACAAATGATTTATTCGTTAATGACTTGACATCAAGATATGAATGACAGAGGCGGTAAGAAATGAATGTACCTTGCTAGGAAGTCGAAACAACTCCTGTATTTGTCAGGATGATACCTCAATGAGTCAAGTGAATGAATAAGTCCTTTGCGATGTTCAATGACAAGAAGAATCCAGTGGTAGCTGCGCACAGTCATGCATAACTCATCAGTTAAACTTAACATCGGGTGAGCAAATTAGAATGTGTAGAAGACACTAAAACTTACCCGAAGTGGTAAGGCCAATATATAGTTCTTTTGTCGCGGTATCGCTTGAACACCCTTAGCAAATCATCCGGTGTGTTCTTGTTATACAAGGGATTATTATGGTTGCTTCGTTATATTTATCCGGGTCAATGAACCCAATGTCATGCTGGTTCAGCTTTTTGAGCTCGAGCATCTTCAATCTGCATAATATAGCACACAAAAGATTAAAGTGAGAATAATTACAAACAATGAACGAGACTAGGTAAAGACTTAAATAAATCACTTACAGGCAATAGGAACTCATGATAGATTTGTCGAGTGCCCGCAGATTGTATAGCTGAAAAAGTTCGCTAAACCGAACAATGTGGTTGTAGTCTTCTAAGAAGTGCTCATCGTCTTTCCTACATTTCAGAACGACAGAAGCTGTCCCTTTCTTTGCGGCTTTCAAGTACCAAAAATGGAGAGCACGCATTTTTGTTGGTAACTTGCATTTCACCAAAGCTTCCCCCATAACAAATTTCTTACTGGTGGAGCTGTTGGTGCAGTCTCAAAGTTCAATCTCGAAGCATATTCGTCTATAGGAACTTGCGCTTCGGCGGCAAGACGACGGATTTCCTCTAAGTCAAACACCATCGGCGCTTTAGGGTTAGATTGTACTAGTTGTTTTCCGCGCTGGGGAACTCGACTATCTTTGTTCGTCGGCGGCGGGACAATTAGCGGGGGGACAGAACGTACGGGTTGTTCTCCGAGCTGGGGAACTTGTTTACCTATCTTCGGCGGCGGTGGGACCGATGGTGCTGCTTTTGTAGCTTCCTTCGGCGGCGGGTCCGATGGTGCTGCTTGTTTATCTTTTGCCGCCGGCGGCGGGACTGACTCTGCGTCTTGTTCACCTTTTTTCGGCGCCTCCACCTCCGTCACCGCGTCATATGACTTTTGAATATAACGGTCATAGTCAGATGGCGGCTTCTCTGGAGGGACATATAAGTTGTCGATGACTCGATTACAAGCCTGTGCAGTATAGCCGGCGGTAAAATTTGGCGGCGGCACTTTCGGTGCGAACAATGCTTTATTATACTCCGCCACGGCTGCTTCGTTTTGCTCATGAGTCTTCTGCCAAGGTAACCTCGGATCAGGCGATGTGGCCCTTTTAGTTCGCCTCCTGACCGGGGAAGACGCGCGCTTTCTCCGGAGAAGCGCTACGGACACTTCCTCACGCGGTGGCGGAGATGGAGATGGACTGTGCTGACTGAGATGGTCCTCTACATCAATTTCCGGTGGGGGGTCCCTGTCACGCGGTGCCGGAGATGGATGTGTCTCATCGATACCCGGGCAGGATGGGCTTTGCTGAGTCGGTGGCTTTGAGAACTTGATGTATTTCTTGTTCCACTGGACGAAACCACCCTTGACATCGTACAATGTCTCCTCACCGTCACCTCCAGAAATCTCAAGAGCCAATGATTCAAATCCCGGCGCAATTTCATCCACCCCGACAACAGCATAGCCAGGAGCAATGTCACCATTATGGTAGCTTGCTCCGGCGTCACTCGGTAAAGCATAGCCGTCCGCCACCTTCGTGGATATGTTAACCACAGGTGCATGTAGCTCACATGGTGTCTTCTCCGTGACATCATCCACGGGGTAGTGAGCATCGACATCTATTTGCGTGGAACCCACGCTGCTTCTAAGCTGAGATCGAGCATCCATGGGTTGCTGCTGCTGAGACGGCCCTGTCTGACTATTAATTGACTCCATGAGTTGCTGCACCTTGAGTTCCAATTCCGTTAGCCGCTCTTCACCCTTCTTCTTCTTTCTTGCACGGCTTCTATAAGTGTCAGCGTGTTGCGGATACGCTTTCTTAATGGTGACACCGCCGGGCATGCCTCGTAAACGTCCCCAGTGTTCAGGATTCCCTAGGGCCCGTGTCAGCTCGTCGTCCTCTCTATAGGGTTTCCACACACCCCGTTTAACTTCCTCTATTACCTTTTCAATCTTCGGGACGATTTCTTCTACTTTTTTCTTGAATTTTTCAACCTTCGGGACAATATACCCTGTTTCCTCGTCCAACGTTGCGCCATGCGCGAACAACCAGAATTTGGACCTTTCGGGCCAGTAGTATGTCTGTGGAGTGATATCTTTAGCAAAGATTTTATCTTCTAAGGCTAGCCACTTAGGAATGGCTGACCTGTAGCCACCTGTCCCCAAGTTATGGTGGTGAACCTTATTCGCGGCATTTGCCTTATTTATGTTCGATCGGGCCACAGCCGCATCCGATTTCTTATACGCCTTAAACTCTTCCCAGTGATCTCTTATCTTCACTAGTTTTTCTTCACTGAAATCTGGATCAACTGTTTTATATTTTGCCCATAATGTTTGCTTATATTTCCGAAATGCGTCGGCCATCTTGGAGAGAGTCCACTGCTTGAGTTTCAACTTCGTGGTGGGTTCAATATCATCCGGGAGGTTAAAATGCTCCAAGAGTGTGTCAAAGCACAAATCTTTCAAATGGTTGTGGACATAGCAGGGGTCATCCTCGGCAACGCCCGCCGGCTTATTCCATTCTGGTATGGAGATCGGGACCGAGTCCCTAACAATAACTCCAGCTTGACTTATATATTTTTTGCGGTTCTCTGGGGGTTCCACCGGATCGCCCTCTTCATCAATTTCATAGATCGGTAACTTTGCATCTTTGCTCGTCATTCTTTTCGTGCGGCCTCGAGGAGCTTGATTCTTAGCCTTTTTATTCGAGGTGGAGGCCTAAAGTAAGAAATATAATGCGTTACTAAGTGCAATACAAATCAGTTAATGCATTTTGTGATCAACAAAATATAGAATTCATATATATACCTCGAGGTGGAGGGTGTTCGAGGTGGAGGGTGTTATTTCTTCTTCATCTAAAAGACCCTCACCAGAGTCCATCAGAAATTGTGAGGCAAATTCCTCAAAATCAAGATCTACACCGGCACCGGCGCCTTCTCCACCGGCAGCATCTTTATCGCGATGCTCAAAAATACTCTGCATTAATATGTCTTCATTCTCCTCGTCTCGCACATAGCCAGGCTCCATAGCTCAATGTTCCTACACTCAATAAAATTTGCATAAATTTGCATGTATAAATTTGCATTTATAAATTTGCATCTATAATTTGCTAACACATTGTTAAATTTGCTAACACATTCGAAATGATGGGCAGTGATAACTCAGTAGTAACCGTTGTTAGAGCCTCAGTAGTAAATTTTCAAAATTTTCAGAGGACAATTAAGTCACTGTTTCATGCTAACAACCTAAATTGCTAACAACCTAAATTGCTAACACTAAATTGCTAACAACCTAAATTTTAAATTTGCTAACAACCTAAATTGCTAACACTAAATTTGCTAACAACCTAAATTGCTAACAACCTAAATTGCTAACACTAAATTTGCTAACAACCTAAATTGGTAACACTAAATTGCTAACACTAGGTATAAACCAATTTGCTGCAATGTGATGTTCTATTTACAGTATAGTTGTGACGGTTGT
The DNA here is from genome assembly GCA_947311845.1 of Poa pratensis. Taxonomy (NCBI): domain Eukaryota; kingdom Viridiplantae; phylum Streptophyta; class Magnoliopsida; order Poales; family Poaceae; genus Poa; species Poa pratensis. The sequence continues at coordinate 43,423,175 of CAMZMU010000088.1, forward strand.
AGAAGCCAGTATTGCACAATTAAATCCTAGCATGGTTCCGGACATAAATCATGCAAGCAGTAGCAATGGAGCATAGTTTAATTTGTACATAGATTTTCCTATCAGAACATCAAAGAGGGATATAGAACTGAGGAGGGGGGGTCGCGGGGCTACCTTGGAGAAGAAGTGGGCTGAGGAGGTCGAGCTGTGAGGCCGAAGGAGGCCGTCGAGCTGTGAGGCCGGAGGAGGTCGCTGCAGTCGGAGGCCAGGGCGGCCGGAGAAGCTGCGAGGCAGCCGGAGGTGGGAGCGGCTGGTGCAAAGGACGACGTGTGGCGGCGGCGGCGGCGATGCAAGGGAGGGGCGCGCGGCGTGGGGCGGAGGCTGGATACAGGGGAGATGGGTGGTGGCGGGCGGTGGAGCACCACCACGGGCTGCGACGGCGGGGCAGCACGGCGGGGAGGGGCAGCACGACGGGGCGGCGCAGCACCACGGCGCGCGGGTCGTCGGCGGCGTCAGGGGAGCCCGGAGGCGGTTCAATTTGTCGATTTGGGGGGACTTTGCGAAAAATTTCGCAAAGCCCCCACTAAACGGCGCGGAATCGAGCTCCAGTCGCGGTTGGTGGCTGCAACCGCGACTAAAGATCCTTTAGTCGCGGTTGCAGCCAGCAACCGCGACTAGAGGTCGACCTGGGCCGCCAAAATTCTGGCGCCAAGCCCAGGGTGACATCCAGTCGCGGTTGGTGGCTGCAACCGCGACTAGTTGGGCTTTTTCTATTTTTTTTTGTTGTTTCCGTTTTATTTTGTTGTATTTGTTTTCTTTTATATACTTTGATTTAAGTTCTTTTTGAATTGTTTTTGTTTCTAGTTTCTTTTCCTGTTTTGTTTTAGACCTCGACAACAAAATGCCCCTTTCAGAGACTACCTAAATTAACCGACTACCTAAATTAACCATGCCCCTTTCAGAGATCCTTGTCGCTGCTTGGATCCGACCGAGGGGAGGGTTCCCGGAACCGAATGATTTGTGTTCGGTCGATGAAGGGTTCCCCTGCAAACAGCCCAAGAAGGGTTCATGGCATTTATGTAAATCATCTCTGATGATGCCTCTCCGAGTGACGCTGGAATGTTTTGTGTTTGAGCGCCACTTCGATCCAAGCAGCGGCAAGACGTCTCTGATGATCTACAACCATCCGGCAAAACATCTCTGATGATCTGCAACCGTTTGGAACGGTCGCAGGTCATCAGAGACGTCTTGCCGCTGGTTGCCCAAAGATGCCTCTCCGAATGACGCTGGAATGTTTTGTGTGTGAGTAACCTGTCTGAGGAGGGGGGCTATATATAGGGTACGTGTGCTTCTTTAGTCCCGGTTGGTAACACCAACCGGGTCATGTGGCTCACGAAGTGGTCGTGATGATAGTGCTGATCCAACAGCTCACAATCCCTCAAAAGAAACACACCCCTGATCCAACGTCTCACAAGCGCTTGAAAGAAACACACGATCCGTGTGCTTCTTTAGTCCCGGTTGGTAACACCAACCGGGACTAAAGGCGGGTTTTGCGGTCACGACACGTGTCCTCCCCCAGCGCTGCCCTGGGCACGTGTCCTGCCCCAGCTCTGCCCTGGAGGTCTTTATATATTGTCGCCGACGGGGTAAACCCTAATCCACCATTCCTAGCCACGAAAGCATCGTCTCCACGAGATGGATCCGCCACGTCCGCCGCAGCGCCTTCTGGACGAGGTCGAGCGTGCTCGGCAGAGCGCGCTTGGGCGCAACCGCGGGAGCCTATCCCGCCGTATGCCCACGAGCCCGGCGTGGAGAGGAATGCCCAGCTACCGGCCTCCTGCTCCACCAGGTGCCGCCGCACCTCCACCTGGCGCCGCTGCACCTCCACCAGGCGCCACCACTCCTCCCGCGGAGGAGGAGGAGGACGACGACTTCGACTGGAGCGACGACGGGGAAGAGGGTTGTGGGTTGCAGATACAGGAGGCCATGGAAGCCTCATTCCAGTCTGTCCGCGACTACCCTGTCCAGCGAGCCAAGACTTCCTACCAGCTCAAGGCGAAGGAGGCTTCCGAGCTGGATTGGGCGCTGAAAGACTCATCCTCCATGGATGATGTTGGCAAGCTTGGCCTCCAATTTCCTCTTCTCTTCTTGGCGGAGATCTTCACTTATTTTTAATTTAGCTTTCAATCATCGTTCTCTTTCACAAAAAAATTCAACAATAGGGTCCATTGGAATTTCCGGTTCAACTACCTCCTAGACAAATATATATTTATGTCAAAGTTGGTCGGCATGATTGTCATAAACACGAAACGAAACAAATATATAGTTATTAACAGTCATACCACATCCGAATAATAGAACGGACGAGAGCCGGTGGGGGTATTTGTGAAAACCATGGCACTATATATATATAAAAAACAATTATACAACTTATACAAAAAAACAAATAATTAAGGAACAAAATCATACAACAAAGATTTTTTTAAAATAAAAAGAAGGCTCACCTAGGTGGTGTCGGTGACAAGACGGCGCGGTCTATCGACGACGGTGAGGACGTGAATGTTGTGACACTGAAATACAAAAACATAATTTAGTTTAAGCTCAAACTGAATAAACAAAATTGAGCTAAATAAGCAAAATGAGCTAACTTAGGCATTTCATCAAACACCTACCTAGCACTAGAAATATAAAATGAGCTAAATAAGCTAAACAACTAAAGAAACGGGCGCCGGAAGAGAGAGTTTGCAGTTGCTAACCCTTGGATAGATGCACCGCCGTCAATCTTAACAAATGGGGCAAAAAATCGTGGAAGAAATCGAGCTCGGTGGAGAGAAAATGGAGATGAAACTCGAGCTCAAAATGGCCATGGCTGGCTCGGGGTGGAAGATATAGTTGAAGGACCTGCAGTCCCGGTTCCAGCCACGAACCGCGACTAAAGGGTCACCTTTAGTCGCGGTTCCAGCCACGAACCGCGACTAAAGGTCCTCGCGCGGGCCCCGCGCGGCCCCCGGCCGCTAAAGCCGCAGGCGGAGGACCTTTAGTCGCGGTTCGTGGCTGGAACCGCGACTAAAGGTCCCGCACCAACCGGACATGTGTCCTAGCCATTGGAGATGTCGGAGCCGGAGCCCTCTAGTCGCGGTTCGGAAAGGAACCGTGACTAAAGGTCGGCTCTATTGCCTCTTTTCTACTAGTGAGTATGCAAGGGTGGCATTGCCGCGAGATTGTTGGCACTCTATACCAGCTTCCTGCCATCGAAGATCTGGGGAGTTTTTGTGTCGTTATAGTCATCGAAGATCTAGGGAGTTTTTGTGTCGTTATAGCGAATGGTAAGCACCGAAAAAAGGATCTTTCAACTTGAGCGGGATGAGGGGACAATTGTGGGTCAGAATAATCTAAAGGTTTTCATATCGTAGAACTATACAAAGTTGTTTGGTGCTCCGGAGCCTAGCTCCGTTAGTATGCTTGAGTCATACAACGGGGATCTTGCTCAAGTCTCTCTGCAATAGAATAGCGCTTTAACATCTATTTTTGCTGAAAAAGAGGTGTTAGAGGCGATTTCTCAAATGGAACACAAAAATGTTCCTGGGCCTGATGGGTTCCCGACGGAGTTCTATCAAAAATTCTTGGATTTAGTCGAAGTGGACTTAATTAATGGCCATGTTTGCTCAACTACAGAATGGCGAACTACCTCTCTATAGGTTGAATTTTGGGGTGCTTACATTGCGGCCCAAAAAAGAGGATGCGAGTCGTATTGAACAATATAGGCCGATTTGTTTACTCAATGTGATTTTCAATTTTTTTAACAAAGTGGGGACAAATCGTGTTTCGTCCATCACTCACAACGTTATAAAGCCTACTCAGTCCACTTTTATACCGGTCGGAATATACTGAAGCGTAGTTATTTTGCATGAGACGATTAATGAGTTGAATCTCAAGCATTTAGATGCTGTCATTTCAAAAAATGATTTTGAAAAGGCATATGACAAGGTGAAGTGGTCCTTTCTTCAACAGGTTTTACGCGTGAAGGGTTTTGACCGAAATGGTGTGACTGGGTTCATACGTTTGCCCAAGGAGGCAGTGTAGGGATCCGGGTGAATGATGATATTGGTCATTATTTTCAGTCCTTAAAGGAATTACGTCAGGGAGATCCTTTATCACCAATCTTGTTTCACATAGTTGCGGATATGTTGGTCGTGCTAATCACTAGAGCTAAGGCCGACAGTCAGGTTGGATCCTTAATTCCTCATCTTGTTGAAGGAGGAACCTCAATTCTGCAATATGCGGATGATACGATTCTCTTTCTAGAAAATGATCTAGAGAAAGCTGTTAATACGAAGCTAATTTTATTAATTTTTGAACAATTGTATGGATTGAAAATTAACTTTCGTAAGAGTGAACTTTATTGCTTTGGTAAAGCGGTTGAGGTTCGAGATGAGTATCGTTCAATTTTTGGGTGTGAGGTGGGGGCGTTGCCTTTTAATTACCTAGGAATTCCTATTCATTATCGAAAACTTTTGAATAGAGAATGGAAGGCTATTGAAGATCGTTTTGGAAAAAAAACCTTCGGTCTTGGGCTGGTAAAATAATCTCATATGGAGAACGTCGTGTCTTAATCAATTCGGTTCCTACCAGTTTACCTATGTTCTTATTGTCCTTTTTTCCAATCCAAGTTGGGGTACGAAAGAGGTTTGATTTTTTCGGAGTAGGTTCTTTTGGCAAAGAGACCATACTAAGCAAAAATATCATCTAACTAAGTGGAGCATTATTTGTCGACCAAAGGATCAGGGAGGGTTAGGAATTGAAATCCTCGAGATAAAGAACAAATGTCTACTGAGCAAATGGCTTTTTAAGATTTTGCATGAAACTGGTGTGTGGCAGGAGTTATTACGTAAAAAATACCTTTACGATAAAACTCTAGCCCAAGTTGAACCTAACCCTCATGATTCTCCCTTTGGAAAGGAATTATGGAGGTTAAAAATGATATTTTTGAACGTGGGTTTTTTAGTGTAGGTAATGGCTTGCATACTCGTTTTTGGGAAGATACTTAGCTAGGGAATAAACCATTGGCTATTTAATACCCTTCTTTATTTAATATTGCGAGTCATAAGAATGTGCTAGTGGAAAATGTATCACATAATCCTCTCAATATTCAGTATAGAAGGAACTTGACGGGGGACAAATAGGAATTTTGGAAAAAAATTAGTGCGAAGATTAATGGGTGTCCATCTCACTAGTGAAAATGATCGTTTTATGTGGAGCTTGTCTCAAATATCCAATCTATGTATACTGATTATATGCATGTACATACTCCCTACCTACATAAGTACCTTGGGAAGTTGAATGTGTTCCCCTGAAGATTAAAGTGTTTATCTGGTTTCTCCAACGTAAAATATTCCTTACTAAAGATAATTTGATTAAACGGAAGTGGACTGGTTGTAAAAAGTGTGTGCTTTTTGTCAATCAGATGAGATTGTGGAACCTTTTTTATATATTGTACCTTTACTCGTAATGTATGGAGACTGGTTCACTTTACCTTCAGTATCTCTGTGCCAACTAGTGTGGCTAAAGCTCGTATACAAATTGGTACTTGTGTTTTTCTTTAGGCAATTTGAAATTGCAGGAATGATGTTGTTTTTAACAAAACCAGGATGCTCATTTTTTACAGGTGGTTCATCGTGTTACTTATTGGATACACATGTAGTCATTTCTCCTATCACCGGAGCAGCGGCGCTTATAGATACCGGATGTTCTCGTTTCATGGTGGTCGTTCGGGCTATATTCAGCCAGGGTGGATGACAACATGCTAGAAGGCTTCATTATGTGTAGTCTTGGCTTCATTTTTCTTTGGTTGATTCAGGTCACTACTTTGGCTGACACTTGATTGTAATAATGGTGATACCAATATTTGTTTTCTTCCCATTTTAATATAAACAGCTGTGTGCATCACCAGGCTGGAGATTTGTTCCCTTCCCCAAAAAAAAGGCATCATCGCTAAGTAATCTGCCACATCACATCCCCAGATACTCGTTTTACTTTTTGTCGAGATCTCCTTTAACTCCCAGATAGCCAGATCCAATCTGACTGCAAAGGTTGGATGGAATCTTTGAGCTATCTGGATATACTATTTTAGAAAATATTGCACTTTGACTAAGGGACACAGAATGCAGGGCACCTTATAGAATCCAATGTTGTGTGTATTCATCCACCCATCCATGGAGTCAACCGTATGTATACATGCATTTTTTTTTACTGTGTGTACAGTTTTCTACGGCATCTGCATTTCTACCGAAGCAGACAAAATGCTGACTAGACATAATGGCATGTGCTGCCTGAGATTCACCGAGCATCCCCCGTGTATTTTACTCCTATAGTTTGTAGTCACTCACTCTTCACAAAGTCCACGGTACAGAGCCTCATCGTTTCATGTGCTAGTGGCTAGTGCCTATCCAGTTCAAAATATCTCGCCTATAAGACACCTAATTCCATCAACAGTTCTTGCCATCTGTCTGCAAAGAAGCATACAATCTTTTTTTTTTCCTTTATTGGAACTTTCGTTTCTAGCAACCGCATGCCTGGTTCAATCTGGAAAAAAGTGTAAGATCTCTCTCTCTCCATCTCGAATAGTTACTTTACGTGTTGGTAATACATTTCCTAACTAATACTATGATATTCATCAATCTTGTTTTTTGCTTGGCAGGCTGCCGCCCAGCTCGACCCAGATGCATACCGTAATGGATGTAATAGCCTATTTAACTATAACAGTGTTGTTAGTCACCATGATTCTCGTGAAGACAGCTGCAAGAAGAACTGTCGTTGGTGCAACGAAGAAACAAAGATCACTTCCACCCGTGGTAGGTTGGGTTTCTCTGATAGGAGCCCTGCCTACACTTCTGAGGAAGGGTCTACAGGCTGTAGTACAAGACCTGCATACAACGCTCGGTAGCGTCTTCACGGTAAGCTTTTTTGGTCTGAGAAAAGTTACATTTCTGGTTGGACCAGAGGTCACGGCTCATTTCTTTCAAGCATCGGAATCTGAAATCAACCTTGGCAATTTGTACGAGTTCACTGTGCCCATTTTTGGAAAAGGGGTTATGTATGATGTGGATTTGGCAACTCGAAGCAAGCAGATCAGCTTTTGTATCGATGCTATACAGCCGATGAAATTGAAAAGCCATGTTGATTCAATGGTTCGTGAAGTGCAGGTAAGCAACTTGTTATTATTGTTGTTATTATTATTATGTTGCAGTTTTTATTACACCTTTTCTTGTCCAACTTGTCATTGTTGAGGATTTCACTAGTAGGGAAACCCTATATAGGTAGGTTGGCATTCTGTGGTGCACCAAATATGAAATTTTGAAATATGAATTTTGACCTTTTCTGCAACAAACAGGAAAAAAAACTTGTAACGGTCATAACTTTTGCATACGACGTCGAAATAATGCAAAAAATATGTCAAAAAAACTAGAGAAAAAGACGAGTTCGAATCCACCCGGGTTTACCCGGTCCGCAATTCACAGATTTCTCAAATTCCAAAAGAAAAAAAAGTTATTTCAAACAGACGATTTTTCGCAGCAAAATAAAAAAAAGGAAAAAATTAAAAAAAATTAAAAAATTCAAAAAGTCCAAAAAAAAGACACAGAAATGTATAACAAAGAAGATTGTTGAATTTTTTTTGGAGTGTTTTGACTTTTTTGAATTTTTTGGATTTTTTGAAATTTTTAAAGTTTTTTAATTTTTTTGGATCTTTTGAATCTCCTTTTGAAACTTTAGAAGTTTTTGAAAATCTGAAATTTAAAAACACACATTTATAACACATACCACACATATACAAATACAAGACTTGAGTAGCACAAGGTAGGTGAACTGGGTGGAACTTAGAATTTAAGCGTGCTAGGGTTGGAGCAATTTGAAGATGGGTGACCTAGCGGGAAGGTATCAGTTCAAAAAATACAAAAAATCTGAAAATAATTCCAATAATTAGGATTTTTCATATTATTTCATATTTTGATTTTTCTGATTTTTTTTTGAAACTTTTTATATTTTTTTTTGCATTTTTTGAATTTTTTGAGAATTATGTGGTGCACCAGGCCAGGTGCGCCACAGAAAATTCTGTGGCGCACCAAGCCAGGTGCGACACAGAAATAATTTTAGTGGCGAGAATTCTGGATGCGCCACAGAATCAAAAAAGGGTGCGCCACTGATAGCCTTTTCTGTACTAGTGTTTATATATGGATAATTAGATGGTGATATTGTAACATATGATTGTTTTCTTAAGATATGTTGATTAGTGCATACATACACCGTTGGTATTTTATTATTTTACTGAGAACATGTGTCGTCTTTTCCTATTATGATAGATAATCGTTAGCATTATAGCGAAGAAAAAAAAAACATTGTAGCAACATAATGAGTAAAATGAGCAGTAACAAAAAAGATACTACCTCCGATCCATATTAGTGGGCACAACTTTGTCTAGATACACATGTATCTAGTCTAAATACTTAACTAGATACTTATAAATTTAGACAAAGCTATGCCCACTAATATGGATCGGAGGGAGTAGCAGACTTGTACATTGGTTAAGTTGACCACAGCTAGTTTCTTAACACGGGACCTTCTCGAGAAAGTTCAAAGTATTTTAGTTTTTTCGTGAGCAGATACACCTGGGATTGTGATACAGAGGTCCCACGCCTTGATCTAGTCTCGTGCACGTGCGCACTGCACGGACCAACGAGCACCGTGTGGGTGCATGTCTGTTGATCATGAAAATGTTCATGTTCATGCCGGAGTAGCCGGGGCCTTTTCGTATCTTATTGTGTTGTAGTAGAAAACAAATTGAACATACAACAGCTATTGTGTAATCTTTATCATATCCGCTCCACTAGCAATGCTTAAATCCCTGACTTTTTTGGAATCATCTTTTCAATTGTTCCCTAGGGCTTTGGATGTTCGTGATCGTTGCAACTGGTTTTCAAGTTGCATAGCCATTTTTGTATGTTTTATCGTAGTGTTCCCGGTGATCGCTAGTATGTTCAGTTGTGGGTTGTATTTCTTTCCTGGCATCTTAACAGAAATTGAAAGAAATTCAGGAGTTATTGTCGAATATTAACCATATGTATCAATCGATACAGAGTGCCGGGAAGATCCCCATTTCGAAAAAAGGAGTTGTTGAAAGGTAAGCGATCGGCAATTGCTACATAAGTAGAGAACGTTTATGTCCAAAATGCAAATGCAATGTTGTTGAAGAATTGAATAAAACGACGTTGAAAATGTAAATGAGTTAAAACTATGCTATGGGCAAAACCTAACCATTTTTTTCAAACAAAGTGGTGACTTGAACCATATTCATCAGCTCTTAACCCTCCAACAAATACATAACAAAATCATCTAGCCCTCTCAATCAGAGAAAATCTGACAGGGCTCTATTATATGTACCAAATAGCTGGGCCATACTGGAGAACTCGGTGTCCAGTGCGGATTTTATATTTAGGCCTTGCCAGCAGAACAAGATTTTTTCAAGATAGAGATATTCCAATTTTATGATGAAACAATGTCTTGTGTTCTTTTCAGTAATAATGTGAAATTTATCATTTCATCCGCTCTAGTAGCCAATTAAAAATGCTCTTGTAGCGATTTGAGAAAACAGTCTAATTGGCTGACATACTCCCCATGATCTTAGATCTACAAATATGTTATTGGTGGATTCTTAAAAAAAAATGTATTGTTAGTTTGTTATCTTCAATTAGAGATGTTATGCTTATTCAATCTATTTGGTCCTATTTACCTGAACTCTTTGCTCCGCCAATAGCCAACCCAATGTAGTGTTAGAGAAGTTTCATGTGAAAATAAATGAGTCTTCAATAGCTTAATCCACCAAATAACTAACAAACTGATCTACGCTGACCAAGCTTACAGGTCGTGCCTGCCATGATCGCGGTTTCCATGCCATCACATCACCATGGTGCAGTCGGAGTGGTCTACCTATTTGGAAGTAAAAAAACAACTAGATCTACTAGGACATGGACATGTACACATTGACAGGCCGAACAGAGACAGCTAAGGGAAAATTATATTCGAATCCACATGGTTCCCCAGTAAACTCACCCTTCATATCTAGGCTCGACCGCCCGATATCCTCACCGTCTACACCGCCAACTTTATTTTGATGATTATTTCAAAACTAGAGCCCATTTTACTATGTTTCTTCATGGTAATTTGTCAGAAAATAGGTGGGAAACTAGTTCATTACTGCACTAGTTACAAAAACATAAAAAACTATTTTTCTCCAAAGCTTGCACAAGCGGATCTTGTTTTAAAGAGTTGGTCGATATGAATCAAATGGTGAAGATGAATTTAGACTCGGGCAAGTGGTTTAGTATAACAAAATCATTGTGATATTAGTATTTGATTTGATGACATTCTCGATTTTTCTTTGTGGACTCTGCAAATGCATACATGCATTGTGTGTCTAAGAAAATAGTCCCTCATAGAAGCACATAGTTTCCACACTTAAGAACAGTGGATCTTAAGGGACAACGGATATATATTATATTTTGGCGAGACGTATACGTAAGTTTCATCAATGTCATATTTCTTTTTTTCTAATTTTGTTTCTGCATGGTATACCTTCATATATTTTTCCCATCCCTTTATGTATCACTGGTTATTACATCCATTCTGAAATATGTAAATTTGTTGTTATACAATTTCATGTCATTAATATGAGCTAATCTCATAGTAGGATCATACATTCATAATTTTTGTAGGACTACTTTACAAATTGGGGACAACAAGGCATAGTTGATCTAAAGCATGAGATAAGGCACGTGTTAATGCTGATCGCTGCCAGGTGCTTGCTTGGGGAGGAGATCCGAGAGAAGATGTTCGATGAAGTCTCCACACTTCTCCATGATCTTGGTGACAATGGCTTCCACTTGATCAGCTTTTGTTTCCCATATCTCCCAATCCCAGCACACCATCGACGTGACGAAGCACGAGCAAAGCTAGGAGAAATTTTTCGTGAAATAGTAAGGTCACGTAAAAACTCAGGTCATGTCGGTGTTGATGTGCTACAGAGCTTCATAGACTCAAAGTATAGAGATGGGAGCTGCATGAACGAGGCTGAAATCACTGGGTTACTTATTGGCTTGTTATTTGGTGGGCATCACGCAAGCTCAATTACCAGTACCTGGACAGGAGCTTGTCTACTCAATCATGAAAAGTACTTAGCAGCAGCAATCGAAGAGCAAAAGCAAATCATTAGGAAAAGGGGAGAACATGTAGATTACAATATTCTTCTAGAGATGGGTACCTTGCACTGCTGCATCAAAGAGGCACTCAGGATGCACACTTCATCACCGATGCTAGTCCGCCATGCAAAAAAGAGTTTTACCATACAAACAAGAGAAGGCAACAAATATGAAATTCCTGAAGGGCATATCCTAGCAAGCTCTACAGTGGTAAGTAACATGTTACCGTACATTTATAAAGATCCACATGTGTATGATCCATATCGCTTTGGTCCTGGGAGGGAGGAGGACAAAGCTGGAGGCAAATTCTCCTACACATCGTTTAGTGGTGGGAGACATGCTTGCTTGGGGGAGGATTTTGCTTACATGCAAATCAAAGTGATATGGAGCTATTTACTGAGGAACTTTGAGCTCAAATTGGAATGTCCGTTCCCACAAGATGAATGGGAGAAATTCATTCCTGGTCCTAGAGGTAAAGTCATGGTTAGTTATAAGAGAAGATTACTAGTATCACCTAATATATGAATCTGTAAGGTTGTGCGCATTCATTGGGTGCAAGAGTTTAAATTTGTATTTCAAAATCGATATAAATCCATGTATGAGAGAGTCAAATAATGTACCCAGAATAAAAGAACATGCTTTTTTCTATATGATCTTGGCGATAGCGTGAACGAGACTAATATGTCAGAAGTCACCGATACTCTCCACCAAGGGTTTGCTTACAAGTCGGTAACCGGATATCCCGAGCACCCCCTGGAAATGGTCATACCAGGCAAAAGAATTCAAAAAATTTAAATTTTGACCAAAAATATCGTGCAATTGTCATATTGGGAACAAGAAAGTTTAAATTTTAGAATTTTGGTTTTCAAATTTGTCCGGAAACTGGTCGGGATTTTCCGGTAACGGTAACTGGAAATCCCGACCCCCTCGGGATTTTTTTCCTACCGGTAACCAAAATCTTGCTCTCCACCCCATCCTTCTTGGGCAGCAAGGAAACAAAATCTGAGTTGAGCCAGTGGAAATTTTCGCCGTGGATATTCCAGAAGAGGATGATCACTCTCATGATGTCGGATTTGATAGTAGACTAAAAGCTTTAAAAAAGGCTCCAATGTAACCATCCGAACCGGGAGTCTTGCCAGAAGGCATGGAGGAAATGGCTTGGAGGACCTCCGTCTCCAAAATAGGACTATCAATCCCCTCAAGGGAAGTGGAGGCAAAATTAATCGCATCCTAATGGAGGCTTCGAGTGCGACGAGGGGGGCGCAGTAACACCGAGGAGAAGTGATCATTAACAATAGCCTATTTTCCGCATGCGAGGTCACCCATCCAACATTCCTCGTAAGTCTTTGATGAAGTTCTTCCGCCACCTATCATCCACCCGAAGGTGGAAATATCCCGTGTTGGCATCCCCTTCGCGAAGATTGGAAATTCTTGCGATCAGAAAATATTATACGTAAAATATTATAAATATTATGGGTGGCTCAAGCGAGCGACCATCGACCATCTCATGGGCTAGGCTGTCACGCCTACGAGAAAAGAACAACAGCAGCGATCGGTAAAGCTAAATTGCCAACACGCGCGGTAAGTCAAAAAAAAACCACAGAGAAAAAAAGTCTGTCTCAAGGAGCGCCAGAAAAGAACAGCGACCGATCCCAACTACCGACCGGATCACGCGCAAGAAAAAACTTCAGCAAGATTTCTCAAAAAAAAAAAACGCACGAGTCCTACCGATTTGATCCTTCGTCCTCCCTTTGAGAATTGTACTAGTAAAATGCCCGTGCGTTGCTAGGGAGTAGTACATAATCCGTGGCCCTGCATACATCATTTGTATATTAATATTGTTCAAATTTTGGTGAGCTTTCAATCACGTGTGTACTTTTGATAAAGCGGTAATCACACAGTGTAATTAATGACCGGCGATAGAAACAGGCTAAAATCATGTTGATTGATCATTGACAGTTGTTGTGGTTAATGGAAAATCAAATCAATTGTTGTGCGATTAAGGAATGTAATGATGCTGAAGGAAGGGCGATAATCATGGTGTTTGATCAATCACCTGATGTTCGGGTTGATTGAAAATTAAAATTAAATGTAGAGGCGAAGAAAGGGACTAAAATTATGGTGCTTGATCATTGGCATGTATGTTGTGGTCCAATTTCTCCAAAGTATCTAAACTAACAAAAAAAATCTCTACTTAAATTAGATATAACTGTGCATGACGTATCATAATATTTTGAGTGCCAAGCACGGTTCTGTACCAACTAAATTATGCCATTTATTTTTTCAGAAGACGCACATGTTCTTTCCACATTATAAGCATCGCAGGTTCGGTTGGGAAGAGAACCCCCCTCCCTTGTTCTTATATATTTTCACAAACTAGCTAAGCGAATCATCCAAAGTAACGAAAACAAAGGATTACTGCATTGACCATACTGATAGGATTGACTGCTGTAATTATGTTTGTGTCCTATTGTCCTTTCAATCGAGGTGCCTATGGTATATAATTGTTCGTGCTTGTGAGTTGTCATATTGTTCACCATCTTCACCATAGGACACAAACAACCAAATATGAAGAAAACATTGCTTTTGGTGTCATATTGTTCTTTTAATCGTAATGCTATCAGCAGGGCCGTCTCCAGAAATTTAGGGCCCCTGTGCGAAATACATAATGAGCCCCTAAAATTAGAATGTGTCACGGGAGACAAATTTTTTTTGTCTTCTAGATCTTTTTTTCAATATACTATGAAATTTTGTGTGTTGTTGAGAGCAAACTTGAATTAGACCAAAACAAACAACAAATCACTGGGTAACCCAATTTTCACTAATGTAAACTGTAGTAGTCTTAGCATCACAGTTACTGGGTAAAATCATTGAACATATAGAAACATAGTAGGTACGCTAATCTTGCGAACTATGTTTCTGATAGCGAATTTTCTTTCTATGTTTCATCGCGACCTTTGCAGCTTAGTTACTCTTATGAATGCTTGCTCGCAATAAATTGAATATGTATAGTTGTAGCTTACAAAGAGACATGAGTAAAAATTGACAAAAAAATACCGAATAACCACCAAAGGTTTAGCAAGTAGTATCAGACATGACTGCCAGCTTATTTCAAGACAAAAGAAAAGGGATTACAGCTGGAAGTGGCAAAAGCTAATTCTTACCACACCTTTCCAAATAAATAAACAGATAATACAAGTTTGCTATCATATGGAGAGAATGTGCATCTAGTTTTTCAGAGTGGTGACATGCCTCAGAAGCATCTGAAACACCTATGGAGAGATGCTTTGCTGCCTTTTCACCCGTCTCTTGCTCAAGGTGCTTGACGTTTGCACCAGAGTTGCCACTACTCTGGAAAGTGGAAATGACAAGAATATAAATAAATGAACTGAAACCTTGTTATTATCTTATAAAGAAAGAGATTGAATGGGCACATGCACTATCCATACCTGTGCAAGCTTCCTCTGCAACTCAGCTTCGATCTGAGCACGGTACTCAGCTATTTCCCGCCCAGCCTCTTCTTCTGCTTGCCTAAGCCTTGCCGATTTAGCTGCCAAAGACATTATATTTCAGTTGATAGGCATTAATTAATTTCAGCTCCATAGTTGACGAGATAAGATTCACACAGAATCAAGCCATTATATGGTAAGTAGATGAACATAATTCCAATTTAACAACATATTTCACTTCTTTTCATGACTTGTTGCTGTATGAAAATGAGCAAAGTACACTTCTTGTCAACAGCGGAATTGAAAGGCGTGGCCTATCAAGCAATTAAGGCAACATTACTAAAAACTGGAATGGGTTACAGGATGCCAACAAACAAGATATATCATGAATTTACCGTACGATTGCAATGAGTATGAAAGACAAGACATAGAAAATAAGCCTATATCACTATACATTATGTGAGATATGTAACTACATGCAGTTCTAGAGACCATGATAACTGGGAAGAAAACCCCGACAGATCTTCTCCTCACAATACCAAAGATTAACACTACCTTCACACGGCGAGCTATAGAATTACCACAGAAGCACTATTGCGCTTCATGCGGTTCAATTATAGTAGTACATCTGTACGGAATTACCTGGATTCAGGACCTAACTACCTTGTGGATGCAAGCTATAAGAATAGTTATAAGAGCAACTCTAGCAGAGCCCCTAAAAGGGCCGGAACTGAGAAATTCCGGCGCTTTTAGGGGCTCCATCCAGTTCGCAGGCCATAGCAGAGCCCAAGAACTCGGCCCGGCCTGAAAACGGGATAGCGGCCCCCCCGAATCCCCCCTCGAAGCCGCTATTTATTCCGCAGCGGGGGGCTTTCTCAGTCCAACCCCCTCCCGAACCCTAGCCGCCTCCGCCGCGATTTCTCACCGCCAACAAAAACTCCGGCGAGCGATTACTCCACATCCCCTCATCCTCTAGCCCCACCGCCGCCTCGCACGCACAATGGACTCACCGAGCAACAACTCCGGCGCCTCCAACGGCCTGCGTACATCCCCTCCACGCCCCGCAGCACCCACGGCCACCGTGGGTGAGACCGTGCCTCGCGTCGACGAGCACGGCCTCATCCACGGGCAGCTGTCCCCAGTAGCCCGTGGCTGGGGGGGGGGCTTCCATGGGGCACGTACGACGTTGTGCCCCCCGGTCGCCGGCGACGGCGGCTAGGGTGCTGGCGGAGGACAGCAGCCACGAGGACGGCCCTCCACGCCTGGAGACCGACGAGGACCTCCTCCAGCTCGGGATCCAGAGAAGCCTGCGCCACGAGCACCGCGAGGAGATTCGCCGGCGCCGCTACCAGGCCCACGTCGACGACTGGAACGAGCGCCAGCTCCAGCGTGGCCTCCGCGCGGACGAGGTGGCCCAGGAGAAGAAGCGGGAATGGGAGGCCTTTGCGGCCTCCCAGTTCCAGCCAGCGGCCTCCTCCAGCTGCTCCTCGGTCGCCGGGCATTTTGGCCCTAGCTACTAGCAGTAGGGTGCGGCGATGAACCCTAGTTCATCGCCGCTAGTTTAATTAAGTTTTTATTTTGCATTTTGGTGAGGAACAGAGAGATCATCCGTCTGTATTCCCGCCAAATCAATGAAAATGTGAATT
This sequence comes from Poa pratensis, assembly GCA_947311845.1. NCBI lineage: Eukaryota > Viridiplantae > Streptophyta > Magnoliopsida > Poales > Poaceae > Poa > Poa pratensis. The sequence continues at coordinate 43,439,498 of CAMZMU010000088.1, forward strand.
TTCAGTTTCAGATTTAGGGGCTCTGCTACGATCCCGACCTCCGCGAACCCTAGAACTAGCGAAAACGCGAACTGAAAAAGGGTTTTTCAGTTTTCAGAATAGGGGCTCTGCTAGAGTTGCTCTAACTACCTTGTGGTTTCAGGACGCCATGTAACTTAATTATTCCGTTCCACAAATTATTTTGAAATCATCCCATAACATAAGCCTATTACTATAAGAATTGTTACTCGTCCATAGTTAGATCTAATTTGGCATATACAATACTAAGTAACAGTGATAAACACAGTACAAGTTCTCATAGTTAGTTTATATCGTTTTCCAATAATCGTCAGATATTTTCACCTTAAAATATCATCTACAACATATATAGCACTGTACAGTTTGCGACGACAGGTTCCATACACAATGCAACCAGCAATAGCCAATAAGATCAATCAAGCAACTGACCTGCCGAGATGAAATAAGCCTCGCCATCCATCCCTCAATCTCCTTGACACTAACATCAAATCGAGGACTGATGGTACCACACTCTTCCGCATGCCATTCAATCCGACCATGATTTTGACAGACCTGTGATCACCAACGTACTCAAACTAATTAATATATATACTACTATATAAGTGAGCACCAGTCAGGTATAGATTCTCCAAGAGAAGCAACAAAACAAAATATGCAATTTACAACTAACTGTATCTTCTGCACAACGATAAGGAACATGATGGCGAGCTTGGAAGAGGGCCTGATCAGACCTGACTCTTCCCACCGTTGTCAGCATTGTACATGCTCTGGAGAGCATCATTTAGCTTGCCGAATCTCACCATCCTTACCTGAAGAATAGTAAATAGTACCAAAAATGTTACAGAAATGGTAGTCCTTTAGAAACCAACATAAGTGGAAAAAAAACTGCCTGCCTTGTATGCTAATACAAACAGAATAGCTTTGACGATTTAGCACTTTGATAGTTCAATCTAGCAAAGGTCAGCTTGGCACAAGAATGCATAGGATCCCGGATTACATAATGGAATCACTGTTTTGGTAATGCAACGGAAAGGATTGCACTGAGTTTCATTAAGAAACCAAAGAGATATTATAACCACGAACTTCCTCCACTACTGATGATATTTTTCTGTAGAAAGTCCACAATAAAATCAAATCATAAATTGGATAATATAGTTTGATGCCAAGCTAGCATTACGATAGCAGGACGTAACCAGAACCAATGAAATCGAATCATAGATAGAAAGGTACTTTCCGTGATCTCATCCATTACTGGACACAGACCAGTGTACCTAATCACTCAAAATCAGAATACCTAATCTATCGCGTGAACAGTCCGCAACTCCACAATACGCTGAATAAACCAGGCAGTGCCTAATCTAGCGCGTGAACACTCGCACTTCAAGCGATAGCATCATGAAGACATCAAAAGCATAGCTCCGACAATATCCACTACCAGATCGATCCAGGGCAAAACCAAACAACACAAACAAAGATCGATCTATGCCGATACGATGGTTTGTTACCTGAAAAGCGCTGGGTGGAAGAAACGATCCGGGGGCTGTTGGTTGCGTCGACTGGCGAGTGAATCCGATTCTCGACGACAGATGGGCGACAAGATTGGGAGAGTTAGCATCCTGATCTACGATCCGGCGACGCGGCCTTTGTCGACACAGCGGCCCCCGTCTCCCTGGTCCGGCAGGTGGTTTGGAGTGGTGGACGGAGGTGCGTCTGCCGAGGAGCGTCTAGTGGTGGCATACGGAGAACTGGCGTCCAAGTACGGCGGGATCTGTAGTTCGCCAGGGGAGAACGCTCGAGAGGGAGGCGGCTGCGTGAATTTTAATTAAAATAACCTTTTGGCGCAACAATTTACAATCTGACCCCTAGATTCAAATAATTCGGAATCTAACCCTTTTGCATAACGCCTGTCCCTAGGCGTTATGGCCGGGGCCGAGGTCAACGCGGGTCCACGTACGTGGCACCATAACGTCCCGGAGGGAGGTGTTATGCTAGTGCAAACATAACGCCCTCGCGACAGGCGTTATGCTTATATATACAGAACGCACCGGATGGAGACGTTATGCGGGTGAACAGTTAAGTGAGCAGCCACTCGACCACTCCACTGCTCACTCCACTCCCCACTCCTCTAGCTCAAGCTTGTGCCCCCTCTCTCAATCCACACTCCAATCCCTCCAAATCGGAGGGTTTTGTGCGTGGAATCCGTGTCTCCTCGAGTCTGAAAGGTATTTCCCCCCTTTCCCTTGGTTTTGACCAACTAATTTGTTTGCATTTGGTTGATTTGCTCTACTTTGGAAACCCTAGAAATTGGTGGTTGGAACCCTAGAAATGCTTAGTTCCTTGTTGTTCTGTGGACCCTACATGCTTGCGATGTTGATATAGATGTTGCAACCCTACTAATTGGGGTCAAACCATTGGAATTTGGTGGAGACAAACCCTAACCCTATAACTTGCAATTTTAGGGCCTATTTGTTAGCTACTATGGCAATATAATGGTCGTTGTGATTTTGTTTTCTAGTTGTTATCGAGAATCGTGAATGTTCATCATGAGGACTTTGCGGGTTTTCCTAAAGGAGATATTGATTATCGAGACCCGGTCGAGATAGTGATGGTGTTTGACACTAGCCCAAGTTTGGTGATGTTGTGGAGAAGGTCCGGGTGCGTTGAACTAGAGGGACAAAAATGTATGTTGTGGACTTGCAAGGAAGATACAATGTCTCGCATGGGCACTACTTTCGGTGGAAGATGATGCCCGTCGACTCGGAGAGCCGATGGTAAGCTTACAAGGCGGTTGTCTTGGACTCACAAGACAAATCATTTGAGTTGTTTGCCACAAGGAAGATTGGTGCTCGGGTTCACATAGATTTGAACCTCGAAGAATATGCAAGTCAAGGGAGTAGCCCGGTGCAACATGAAGAGTCACGTGTTGACCCGGAGCCCGAAGTGTATGACACATTGTTCGGCCAACCTCCTTTGACACAACCTTTGAGCCCGGTTATGAATAACGATTACCGACTCTAATGATGTTTATGCTAATGGAGATGCGCCCGAGGGCGGCAATGGCGATGGCGATGAGTCTGCGGGCCATGTGGAGACCGAGCGGCAAGAGGCCGAGGGTGATCCAAGGGAACATGCCTTTCGGAACAATGAAATTGGAGATGTGGAAGCAAATTGCTTTGAAGAGGAAACGGACCATGCCATACCATACTCCCGAGCATATACAATGGACTCCGATGACGAAGGCCCGGAAGAAGAAATTGACGAGGATGGACTGACGGCAAAGGAGGCCAGAGCCTTCTTCAATGTTTTCGGTCGAGATCACCGTGCATCTCTGTTCCGTGATCTTAGCCTTGTGGGTAAGGCTGTTGTTGATGGTGGTACAAGTAAAGTGATTGGGCCTAGGGCATATTCGAAGAAAGAAACCGACCTAAACAACCGTGGGGTCGGTAAAGCAACAATCTTCGCGAGCTTTGCGCACCTAAAAGCCTGGCTTTCGGACTACTCACTGAAGCATCATCGACCATTCAATGTGAAGTACTCGGACGAGAAGAAACATTACCAAGTCGTTTGTGAGCAGGGGCCAAAGAAGTGTCCATGGGTACTCCGTGCATGGCCTATGAAAGTCAGGGAACTCAGTGGAAGCTTACAAATTGTTGCTTCCTCCACCGATGCGACCCGAAGGAACTCGGGAAGGTGAATGCTATGATTGATCAACGTCAGTTGACCTCTGAGTTCATCGGGTAGAAAATAACCTCTATGGTGAAGATCCTACCGACATGTCCAATAAAAGTCGTCATCAAGTCTGTGTTTGACTTGTATAGCTACACGGTGAAGTACGGTAAGGCATGGAAGGCCAAGCAAGCCGCCTTTAGGATGTTGTATGGAGATTGGGAGGAGTCATACAACCGCATCGCCATGATTTTGGGAGGAATGGCCGCAACAAACCCGGAATGTGCTATGTGGAGGAGCCCTTCGGCTCGAAAACTATGAAGCACAAAGAAAAAAGTGTTCGGACCCTTGGACGTGCATTCTGGACATTCGGGTCTTGCATAAAAGCCTTCAAGCACTGTAGGCCCGTTTTGTTCGTCCATGGTACATTTCTCACCGACAAGTACAAGGGCACAATCATGGTGGCGGTAGGGCATGACGGTGGCGACCAGCTGCTACCTTTGGCATTCGCTCTGGTGTCCGCGGAGAACAATGAGAACTGGGAGTGGTTCCTAGGCCTAGTGAGGACCAGGTTAGTTGGACCTGACAGAGAGATTTGCATCATCTCGGACCGACACCAAGGGATACTAAACGCCGTGCAAGTCGAGATTCCAGGCTACCCCATGTGCACCATCGGTGGTGCATGATACATTTCGTCTCGAACTTCTACCCTAGCTGATTTGCTCCAAGATTGTTGCCTAGCATTCACCGCTCGGCATTTCTTAAAATTGTATGAAAAAATATACGAAGCTGCCGAACCTGGGGGCAAAGGGTTCCTAAAATGGAACATGCTAGACAGGACAAAGTGGTCGCGGGCGTATGACCACCAAGGCATTAGGTACGGTGACATGACAAGCAACATGGCCGAATGTTTCAACAATGTGCCTAAGGGTGTGCGGCCTTTGCCTGTGTCAGCAATAGTGGACTACACGTTCACAAAGATGAACGAATATTTCCTCAAATACAGTGAGAAAAGGATAAGCTAATTGCTGGGAAGAACAAGGCAAAAAAGAAGTACGAGTATCGAAAGAAGATTCACAAGTGGATGACTTACCATCTCTTCAAGGCTGACACGGTAGAGGTAGAAGAATTCGATAACACAAATTTGATTTATCAAGTGATGGAGCAAGGCGGACTCACACAAAGCGGTGTCTAGTACGGGGCGGTGCCTTCAAGGTTAATCTGACAACTGGCGAGTGTTCATGCTGTAGACCAACCATATATCATCTCCCGTGCACACATTTGATAGCGGGGGGTCGGAAAAGAAATGTTGGTTATGAATCACGAACTAATGTAAGAATGAAATACTATCGCATTGAAGCCGTGAAGGCCACATGGGCGCGGAGGTTCGAGCCCTACCTAGACCAATCAGTTCGGCCAGATTATCACGGACTGGCGTTATACCCTGATCCAGCTATGACGGTCAAGAAAGTTGGAAGACGGCAAACAAAGCGGTTCAAGGGCGACATGGATGATTGGGGTGGTGGTACTTTCCCCCATTGGGGCAACCAACACTTCCGGGAGCCTCGTGAAAGCGAGAACCCACCGACTACACCATCCAGTGCAGGTGGGGGGGTAATACTACTGACGGTACAACAAGGAAGAGGAAAAGGGTAATGATGTTGCATGTACAAGCAAGGGAGGTGGGTGGAAGAGGAAATGTTGGCGGTAGTGGTGGGAGAGATGGAGGTGCTGGACATGATGATTGTGATGGGACTAGAAAGAAGAAAACAATGAAAACGAACGATACAAGTAGAAGCACACAAGGTGAAGATGCTCCTGCCCAAAGGGGTCGAAGAAATGTTAGTGCCCATGGGCGCGGTGTACCAAACAGTGATGGTGCTACTGCTGGAGAAGGGTTTGTTGATGGCGGTCTTGTTAGTGGCAATGATGTTCATGGTAGAGTAGGAGCCAGTGGTACTGGTGGGCAAGGAAATGTAACCGCAGACAGTGGTACTGGTGGCCGAGGATATGTTGAAGCTGTCCGTGGAGGTGGCCGAGGAAATGTTACCGCACATGGTGCTATTGGTGGCGGAGGAAACGTTGATGCCGTCCGTGGCCGTGGCCATGGAGGTCGAATAAGTAGCGGATTTGGAAGCGCCCACGGACGCGGTGACCCAAATTTTGCCGGTGCTCATGGTGGACAATACGACGACCTTCATGGCCCAAGCAGTGATGGCCGCACTGTTGGTGAACAGTACGTTGATGCAGGCGGTGGCGGAGGATATGGTTATGGTATATGTGGTGGACGTGGTTTTGGGTACTGGTTAAATATCAATGACACGGTTAGGCATAGACGTAGAGGTAGAGGTTGGAGTTAGAGGTAAAAATATTTTGATGTGACATTATTTTGTTGTTTTTTACAATCATGTGTTGTCTCCTTACTACTTTTACGCTCCAATTTGTTGTAGGTATGGCGGTGTCTCTACCCAACAAGGCAACAAGGAAGTGGGTGGACGACTCGGACAATGAAGGTGAGAAGGAGGGGTGGCTGGAGATCGGTTTGAGGAAGGAAAAAGAGCAAGATGCGGCTGAACTAGCCCGCAAGAAGAGAGAGGAGGAAGAAGCGGAGAGGGCAAGAAAACGTCAAATGAATCGCGAGTACTGTTTGTACCAAAGTCGTCAGAGGAGAAAGAGAGAGGATGCGAAGAAGCAACGTTAGAAGGATGCGGATGAGAAATGGAAAAGGTCGTTGACACTCGAGAGGGCAAAACAAGAGAGGGAGGACAAGATTTTTAGGGATAGGGTGCTTTACGAGGCGAGTCTAGCAAAGGAGAAGGCGGGGGAGGAAGAAGAGTGCACCTCGAAGCGCAAGGACAAAGGGAAGGGACCTAGGTCGACGCAGTAGTGCTCGTCATGTCGTCATTTTATTTTGAATCTTGTCGTCTATTGCACTATGTGGTGTAGTCATTCAGGATCTTAGAACAATTTGTCGTAACTCCAAACTGTAGAACATAATTTGTCATGAACTATGTTGTACTCTCTATTAGAATAAGTATGTCCGTTGGAGTATGTCGGAGTTTGTGTTATTGTGTCCTTCGTAGTTTCGAAGAAGACACGGAAAATGTATGACATGGGGATGCCCAAAGGACCCCCCACGGTGGACCTACCGGGTATGGCCCATCTAAGGGTACTCAGAAAGGATGAGTGGTTGCGAAGGCCTAGGCCCGCTGCGAGTCCAAGGCGGAGTCTATCCATGGAGAAGGCTTGCCTAGCAAGGAAGAATAGAACAGAACCGACTCGGAGTCCAACTCTTGTACGAACTCCTGAGACCCGACTCCCTATATAAGGGTCGGGAGGGAGCTGTAGACCGGACATCGAACCCTAGATAATACACCCGCGCCAGATCACATCTTCGCCGCAACCCTGTAACAGCAATCTCGCCGGAATAATAAACCAGACAGGCAGGAGTAGGGTTTTTACCTTCCACGAAGGGCCCTGAACCTGGGTAAATCGTGCCCCACGAGTCCTGTCAAGCCGAGTAGTCCACCAGTGCCCTCCCTCTTACGAAACTCCGGGTCCGTAGACATGGGGATTGTTGAGTTCACCCCTCTTCATTGGCGCCGTCTGTGGGAATGTGGGACGCTGGAATCGAGGCTTCTTCGGCCTCATCTGCATCAAGCGGCGACTCGCCGATCCGGGTGGATCCAATTCGATACGGGTCCATCGACTTCACCGAGCACTCGCCGGCATTACGCCCAGTATTTGATACGTTGCAAACGTATCTATAATTTTTGATGCTCCATGCTTGTTTTTTACCAATTGTCCTATGTTTTTATTATGGTTTTATGATATATTTGGACTAACCTATTAATAGTTGCAAAAGTGCACAATTTCTTGTTTTACACTTTGATGTGTAGGAATTACTTGGAAATAGGAAAAAACACAAAAGGAGCCTTGTTGGAGAAGGACTCTGACTTTCCTGAAATCTGTCCCCCGACAGTTTTAGAGATCATCAGTTGGCCAAGGAAGAATAGGACCATGCACATTATACTCAGAATGACAACCCTAAACCCTAAACATTATCATGGTGATGAGGAGAGAGTTGTTGATGGAGAGGTGCAGCCCCGCGGAGATGGAGGCGGCCCCTTGGCCCCCATTCTTCCTTGGCCTTGGTGCTGCAATGGAGGAGCCTCTCCTCTCTTGGTGGCTGCCAAGGGAGAGGCAAAGTTCGTGACAATGGGCGGCTCCTCCAAAATTAGGGTTTTCCTCTCCTTATATGAGATGGGACAATGCTCTCCGGCCCTCCGATGGATAGCCCCTTGATCCAATGGCTCTTAGGCACCTCTAGAATCTTCCTAGGGACTCCTCACAGCCCACATGAGGCCCCAAAGTCGTGGCTTGGCCGAATCCACCAAATATGGTAAGAGTTGGACTCAATCACGTCATCAATTCTCGTAATCCCGTAATCAGATATTTGCCTCCAGTAAAACGGGTCTAGAGATCGCGTCCGAACTCCGTTGTGGACGAATTTTAAGTCTAGAAGCATTAGCAGAAAATTCCCCACACTTTTCATTAGTTAATTTTTTCCATTTGACGTCATCTTCGAGGGTCAAACTGACGATCTCTAAAAACTGTTGGGGGACAAATTTCAGGAAAGCCAGAGTCCTTCTCCAACAAGGCTCCTTTTGTGTTTTTTCCTATTTCCAAGTAATTCCTACACATCAAAGTGTAAAACAAGAACTTGTGCACTTTTGCAACTATTAATAGGTTAGTCCAAATAAATCATAAAACCATAATAAAAACATAGGACAATTGGTAAAAAACAAGCATGGAGCATCAAAAATTATAGATACGTTTGCAACGTATCAGCATCCCCAAGCTTAACTCCTGCTCATCCTCGAGTAAGTAAGTGATAACAAAATAATTTTTGAGGTGACATGCAGCGAACACAATTTTGATCAACGTTATGTAAAAGCATTGCAAGCTGAGATCAAAGTACTCTAAACATACGCATGATAGATATAATTCTAACAATGTAAACTTAGCAACTACGTTGCAACATTAAAAGTAACACAAATAAAGGATCATGAATAATAATGCATTGAAAGTGATACGTTTGTTTCAATCATAAAGAGAACATAATAAAGTGGTATTCAGCTTGTCCTTCGTGGAATAGCAAAACATAAATGCCAGGACACCTTCAAAGTTCAAATGGTGACTAGATACAAATAATTTAAGAGCAAGCAATACCACAATTATGAATCAATCAATAATAAATTTTGGGACCATGCACATTATACTCAGAATGACAACTATGCTCTCTTAATTGGTGCATAAAGTTAGAAGATGACGACTCAACATAAAAGTAAAAGAAAGGCCCTTCGTAGAGGGAAGCAGAGATTACTGATATGCTATAGATTTTTATTTTAAATAAAACAAAGGTGTTGAAAATATAATTTTGAGAGAGGTGTATGTCTATGTCAACGAATGGTAATGAAAAACTTATCATAACCCAGGTCAAGAAAGGTTTTCAGACTTTTGAGAGCGGTTTCCATTAGCACTTTCCTCTTTTTTCATTATTGTTGGCACCTCCCCCCACCTTTTCTTACACAATCCATGGCTAACGGAATCCTCGGGTGTCGACCAACAATCCTCAATCCATGGGGAAGTGCCTTTTATTCATTATTTAAGTTCATATTATTTGGCACTAGCTCTCGGCAATATTTAGATGAGCACAGATTCCATACTCATCGGGTGAAAGAGGTGGAAGAACCTTGCTTGACATAAGACATGATAAATTTTAAACTACTTCCTCATGAGCTAACACAGGAGCACAAAACAGGTTTAATAATTTTGAATGTTTGAAGGTAGCACACAAGCAATTTACTTTGGAGTGGCAGTGAAATACCACATATAGGTAGGTATGGTGGACACGTTTGGCAAACTTTGGTTTCTGGGAGTTGGATGCATGAGTAGAGCTCATACTTAGTACAGGTGAAGGCTAGCAAAAGACTGGGAGCGACCAACTAAGAGAGCAATAACGGTCATAATCATGCATAGCGACAAAACATTATTAATCAAAGCATAAAGTGATATTACAAGTAAAAAACTAAATGATCATAGAGGCTAGAGGTGACTGGTTTGTATAGTCATAACATGGTGTGAGCATGCGCCAAGTCAACCCAAATAAATCATCAAAGGAGAATACCACAATACCATGCTTCGATATGATAAAAACAACACATGATTTAATTTCAATGGCACATTAAGCACTCTCAGCTATTTGAGACTAGTCATGATACATCATAAACTACTAAGCACACAATTAAAATAACATCTAATATGACATGACAAAGTCTAAGCCACGGTCTAAATAAGCTTCCTATTGCACCACTATAAGCATGCAATATTTTACTCTTCTCCAACACCAATCAACATATTTGAAACAACCCTCATAGCTAATATTCATGGAAGACCAGAGAGCTAATCATATGAAACTGAAGCAAACCAACAAGCTCTGAACAAAATATGAGTGGAAAACAAGAGCTAAACGCAGTACTAGCAAAAAGTGAACACTCACGAAGTAATAAGAGTGAAAACTAGAATATTCTAAACAATGAAAACGGAGCGTGTCTCACTCCAAACTAAATATGCTAGGATCCAACCATATACTACAGAAAACAAAGCAAAACAAAACGTAAAACAAAAGTAACTGACGCTCCAAGAACAACACATATCATATGAAGCAATAAAAATATAGTGTCTTGAAAGATGACCTGATATTTTTGTTGATGAAGAAGGGGATGCCTTGGGCATCCCCAAGCTTTGATGCTTGTACTTCTTGGATATTTCTTGTGGTGACATGGGAATCCCCTAGCTTGAGCTATTGTCCATTCTTCATCTTCTCATATCATTCTTCTCTCCCTACACTTGAAAACTCACTCATACAAAACTTCTCACAATCTTCATTAGCAACGTTAGTGTAATCAAAGTAATAAATCCACTTGGTTCAGTTTCAACACAAGTCTAACACCCATTTAAAACATTAGCTACTGTCACAACTTCTTTTAAATCTCTCCCCCCGAAAGATCAACAAAAGAAGGAGATTAAGACGCAAATGCAAATATTGGCAGAAATCTGTCAAAACAGAACAGCTGGTAAAGATGAATTTTTTAGGAAATCTTCTGTTGCTCAAATCAAAAAGTGCGAAACTAATGAAAGTTAGATAACAACCTTTGGCATGTGCCCAAAAAATTTCAAAGCAATCCGACGTTCTGGCTGAGAGAATTATTTTTTTTGGTGGCAGCACAGAATCTGTTTCAAGACGGCAACTTCCCCAAATCTTACTTCCTCCCTATTAGAGGCTACTCTTGCCACAAAAACGAAATAAAAAGGATAACAAGAGGTTGCTACAGAGGTACCAACTTCCAAGACTCAAAGAAAACAAAAGAAAACGAAAGAAAACAAGGTGAAAACATAATGAAAACAAAGTGGGTTGCCTCCCACAAGCGCTTTTCTTTAACGCCTTTTAGCTAGGGAAGTTATTTTAAGGCAAACTTTATTTTTATGATACACTGAAAGAAAACACAACTAGGACATATTTTTAGCTGAGAAGCTTCCATGAGAAGATTTACATTGTTTGCATAGGCATGAACACAAGTGTTCAAGGTCGACCCCTATTTCATCAATGCTCACCTTCTTAATCACTTCTCTTTTTGAAAGTTTTAGATAACAAGAACAACTAATTTTTTTTATAATTCATGTTCCCTACCAATAAGAGAGATAGAAAACAACTCAAAACTGAAAGCAAAAGCACTTAAAACTGAAAGCAAAAATAACAAGGGTTGTCTCCCAAGAGCTCTTTCTTTATAGCCATTAAGATAGGCTCGGTAATTTGAGAAGATGCTCACATAAGAAATATGAATTGAAGCAAAAGAGAGCATCAAGAAGCAAATGGGAAACACATTTAAGTCTAACCCACTTCCTATGCATGGGAATCTTGTAAAGAAATAAATTAAAGAAGCACAAACTAGCAATCAAGGGAAGGTAAAACAAGAACAACTTCAAAACTTTCAACATAAAGAGAGGTGTTTTAGTAACATGAAAATTCCTCCAACCATATTTTCCTCTCTCATAATAATTTACAGTAGCATCATGAACAAACTCAACAACATAACTATCACATAAAGCATGTTTGTCATGGTCTAAAAGCACACAATTCATATCAAGCTCCAAAATAGTGGGATCAAAATTTAAAATAAAGACCTCTTCTTTCCCACTTTTAGCAATATCAAAACAAAATGATTGATCACTCTCAAAAGGTATGGAACACATTATAGCAATCCCATTTTCAGTAGCATTATAATTTTTAACATCAAGTAACATAGGACCATCATCTAGAGCATTATCATAAAGATTTTCCAAACAAACTTCCTCATTATCATGCATATCAATAGTTGGAATAAATAGAGGACTGTCATAAGATTTATCAAAGTAGCATGGATTATAATAAATAATAGTAGCAACATCATTATCACAAGTTTCTTTCATAGTAGCATCAAGATCACAAGTTTAGCAAGTATCAATTTCATCAAAAAGGGATATTTCAAAAGAATCAATAGGATCATCACATTCATCAATATGGCACTCATCCTCCTTTGGTTAGCATGGAGGGCAATCAAATAAATAGCTTATAGTATGAGTTAAAGAGTTACTCTCATTAGAAGGTAGACATGGGTAGCTACTCCATTCTTCCTCCTTTTGATCATCACTCTCATCCTCTCTTTCATCCAATGAGCTTTCAATTTCAGCAATTTCTTCTTCCATAGGCTCCTGCAAGGTATTAGTCTCTTCCTTTGGAGGAAAGATTCTATTAAGATATCTAGTAATAAAGCAATTATCGTCCTTGTAATTATCATACCAATATTGAAGTATAGCAAGACTCTTAGTTTCATAAGGAGCATCATCATAATTTTCAAGCAAAGACATAATTTCATAGGCACCCTTAAAAGCAACAAATTCCTCAATCTGTTCCACATCATAAAAGTCATAACTTCCCATAACATAAGAAGCTAAGGTTTTATCATCATTACAAGCACATTGGAAAGAAAGGTGATTAACATCCATAAAACAACAAGATTTATCAAAGCAATAAGATATATCATATATAGAGCACAAGTTTCTAGCATAAGCATTCAATTTATTTATTTGTGTCCATAAGTGTATCCCTTTTTGTGACAAGCGGTATTCCTTATAATATTTTTGTTGGTCTTCCGTGAATCCACCTTGCCAATAAGATCTAGTTTCAAAGAAATTAACCATTGGTAGCAAGAACGATAAAGCAGGTAAAAAGCAAGATAGTACTTCCCAAGTGAGCTTATAGATAGAGCTATGGTCCCGGCAACGGCGCTAGAAAACAGTCTTGATAACCCTCAACTGTAAGGGATCGCGATAGTCTTCGAGGGTAAGTATTACCCAATTTATTGATTCGACACAAGGGGAGCCAAAGAATACCTATAAGCCTTAGCAGCTGAGTTGTCAATTCAGCCACACCTGAGAAGCACTTAACAAAATATATTAGAAACAAAAGGTGGATTCTCTTGCGTCCTCAACACACCTAATACAATTGTCAGTTGTATAGGTGCACTAGTTCAGCGAAGAGAAGATAAAATATGGGTAATAGGGTGGTAAAACAAGGTTTTGTAAATCCGTAATAAAAATGGCTGCAAGCAAACAAGTAGTAAAACTGAAAGTAAACGGTGTTGCAATGGTGGAAAATAAGGCCTAGGGATCATACTTTCACTAATGGCAACTCTCAACAACGTTAATATAATAAAAACATGATACTTCCTCTAACAACATGCATGAAAGACATAACCCGGAAAATGTTCCTAGTAGATCAAGTAGGATGAGAATCGCGTAGGGCTACAAAAGCACGCCTTAAAGTTCACGTTCCCGTCTACAGACACCCCAACCCTGTCACTGTGAGCATCTAAAGATAGTACTAATAAACACCACAACCTATCTCTTGAATAGTCCCTTTCTAATACATACACAGCACCCACACTGTCACCGTGGCACTATGAAGATTATACTAAGCACAAGCATCAAGAAACCTCATGATTCCAATTCAATCCAACAAAGTAAGAAACAAGTTCATGGTAAGTATCCCTCTAATCCATGGTCCATAGAGTCACACACGGCACCCGCACTGTCACCGTGGCACCGTGGGACAAAGGTGACTCCGGAGAATTATACTAGATAAAATCAATTGGGAAACATCGTATCCATTACATAATGAAAGGGGAAACAACATAGATTAAACTATAATAACATAGCACACGATCACAACAAGGATCACATCATGGGAGAGAGAGATTACCACATAGCTACTAGCACGAGCCCTCAGCTCCGCGTAGGACTACTCACACATTATCATGATGATGAGGAGAGAGTTATTGATGGAGAGGTGCAACCCCGCGGAGATGGAGGCGGCGGCGGCCACGGGGCCGCCGGTGGGAGGCGGCCCCTGGCCCCCCTTCTTTCTTGGCCTTGGTGCTGCAATGGAGGAGCCTCTCCCCTCTTGGTGGCTGCCAAGGGAGAGGCAAAATTCGTGACAATGGGCGGCTCCTCCAAAATTACTGTTTTCCTCTCCTTATATGAGATGGGACAATGCTCTCCGGCCCTCCGATGGATAGCCCCTTGATCCAATGGCTTTAGGCACCTCTAGAACCTTCCTAGGGACTCCTCACAGCCCCCCATGAGGCCCCAAAGTCGTGGCTTGGCCGAATCCACCAAATATGGTAAGAGTTGGACTCAATCACGTCATCAATTCTCGTAATCCCGTAATCAGATATTTGCCTCCAGTAAAATGGGTCTGGAGATCGCGTCCGAACTCCGCTGTGGACGAATTTTAAGTCTAGAAGCATTAGCAGAAAATTCCTCACACTTTTCATTTGTTAACTTTTTCCATTTGACGTCAGCTTCGGGGGTCAAACTGACGATCTCTAAAAACTGTTGGGGGACAGATTTGAGGAAAGTCAGAGTCCTTCTCCAACAAGGCTCCTTCTGGGTTTTTTCCTATTTCCAAGTAATTCCTACACATCAAAGTGTAAACCAAGAACTTGTGCACTTTTGCAACTATTAATAGGTTAGTCCAAATAAATCATAAAACTATAATAAAAACACAGGATAATTGGTAAAAAACAAGCATGGAGCATCAAAAATTATAGATACGTTTGCAACATATCAAATACTGGGCGTAATGCCGGCGAGTGCTCGGTGAAGTCGATGGACCCGAATCGAATTGGATCCACCCAGATCGGCGAGTCGCCGCTTGATGCAGATGAGGCCGAAGAAGCCTCGATTCCAGCGCCCCAGATTCCCACAGACGGCGAGAATGAAGAGGGGGTGAACTCAACAATCCCCATGTCTACGGACCCGGGGTTTCGTCAGAGGGAGGGCGCTGGTGGACTACTCGGCTTGACAGGACTCGTGGGGCACGATTTACCCAGGTTCAGGGCCCTTCGTGGAAGGTAAAACCCCTACTCCTGCCTGTCTGGTTTATTATTCCGGCGAGATTGCTGTTACAGGGTTGCGGCGAAGATGTGATCTGGCGCGGGTGTATTATCTAGGGTTCGATGTCCGGTCTACAGCTCCCTCCCGACCCTTATATAGGGAGTCGGGTCTCAGGAGTTCGTACAAGAGTAGGACTCAAGCCGAGTCGGTTCTGTTCTATTCTTCCTTGCTAGGCAAGCCTTCTCCATGGATAGACTCCGCCTTGGACTTGCAGCGGGCCTGGGCCTTCGCAACCACTCATCCTTTCTGAGTACCCTTAGATGGGCCGTACCCGGTAGGTCCACCATGGGGGGTCCTTTGGGCATTCCCACGTCATACATTTTCCGTATCTTCTTCGAAACTACGAAGGACACAATAACACGAACTCCGACATACTCCAACGGACATACTTATTCTAATAGAGAGTACAACATAGTTCATGACAAATTGTGTTCTACGGTTTCGAGTTACGACAAATTGTTCTAAGATCCGGAATGACTACACCACATAGTGCAATAGACGACAAGATTCAAAATAAAATGACGACATGACGAGCACTACTGCGTCGACCTAGGTCCCTTCCCTTTGTCCTTGCGCTTCGAGGTGCACTCTTCTTCCTCCCCCGCCTTCTCATTTGCTAGACTCGCCTCGTAAAGCACCCTATCCTAAAAATCTTGTCCTCCCTCTCTTGTTTTGCCCTCTCGAGTGTCAACGACCTTTTCCATTTCTCATCCGCATCCTTCTAACGTTGCTTCTTCGCATCCTCTCTCTTTCTCCTCTGACGACTTTGGTACAAACAGTACTCGCGATTCATTTGACGTTTTCTTGCCCTCTCCGCTTCTTCCTCCTCTCTCTTCTTGCGGGCTAGTTCAGCCACATCTTGCTCTTTTACCTTCCTCAAACCGATCTCCAGCCACCCCTCCTTCTCACCTTCATCGTCCGAGTCGTCCACCCACTTCCTTGTCACCGCCATACCTACAACAAATTGAGCGTAAAAGTTAGTAAGGAGACAACACATGATTGTAAAAAACAACAAAATAATGTCACATCAAAATATTTTACCTCTAACTCCAACCACTACCTCTACGTCTATGCCTAACCGTGTCATTGATATTTAACCAGTACCCAAAACCACGTCCACCACATCTACCATAACCATATCCTCCGCCACCGCCTGCATCAACGTACTATTCACCAACAGTGCGGCCATCACCGCTTGGACCACGAAGGTCGTCGTATTGTCCACCATGAGCACCGGCAAAATTTGGGTCACCGCGTCCGTGGGCGCTTCCAAATCCGCTACTTATTCGACCTCCATGGCCACGGCCACAGACGGCATCAACGTTTCCTCCGCCACCAATAGCACCATGTGCGGTAACATTTCCTTGGCCACCTCCACGGACAGCTTCAACATATCCTCGGCCACCAGTACCACTGTCTGCGGTAACATTTCCTTGCCCACCAATACCACTGGCTCCTACTCTACCATGAACATCATTGCCACTAACAAGACCGCCATCAACAAACCCTTCTCCAGCAGTAGCACCATCACTGTTTGGTACACCGTGCCCATGGGCACTAACATTTCTTCGACCCCTTTGGGCACTAGCATCTTCACCTTGTGTGCTTCTACTTGTATCGTTCGTTTTCGTTGTTTTCTTCTTTCTAGTCCCATCACAATCATCATGTCTAGCACCTCCATCTCTCCCACCACTACCGCCAACATTTCCTCTTCCACCCCGCCCACTTATATTTGTATTGCCACCTCCTTGCTTGTACATGCAACATCATTACCCTTTTCCTCTTCCTTGTTGTACCGTCAGTATATTACCCCCGCCACCTGCACTGGATGGTGTAGTCGGTGGTTCTCGCTTTCACGAGGCTCCCGGAAGTGTTGGTTGCCCCAATGGGGGAAAGTACCACCACCCCAATCATCCATGTCGCCCTTGAACCGCTTTGTTTGCCGTCTTCCAACTTTCTTGACCGTCACAGCTGGATCAGGGTATAACGCCAGTCCGTGATAATCTGGCCAAACTGATTGGTCTAGGTAGGGCTCGAACCTCCACGGCCATGTGGCCTTCACGGCTTCAATGCGATAGTATTTCATTCTTACATTAGTTCACGATTCGTAACCAACATTTATTTTCCGACCCCCCGCTATCAAATGTGTGCACGGAGATGATATATGGTTGGTCTACAGCATGAACACTCGCCGGTTGTCAGATTAACCTTGAAGGCACCGCCCCGTACTAGACACCGCTTTGTGTGAGTCCGCCTTGCTCCATCACTTGATAAATCAAATTTGTGTTATCGAATTCTTCTACCTCTACCGTGTCAGCCTTGAAGAGATGGTAAGTCATCCACTTGTGAATCTTCTTCGATACTCGTACTTCTTTTTTGCCTTGTTCTTCCCAGCAATTAGCTTATCCGTTTTCTCACTGTATTTGAGGAAATATTCGTTCATCTTTGTGAACGTGTAGTCACTATTGCTGACACAGGCAAAGGCCGCACACCCTTAGGCACATTGTTGAAACATTCGGCCATGTTGCTTGTCATGTCACCGTACCTAATGCCTTGGTGGTCATACGCCCGCGACCACTTTGTCCTGTCTAGCATGTTCCTTTTTAGGAACCCTTTGCCCCCAGGTTCGGCAGCTTCGTATATTTTTTCATACAATTTTAAGAAATGCCGAGCGGTGAATGCTAGGCAACAATCTTGGAGCAAATAGCCAACTCCTTGCTTTTACATGCCCGGTAGAAGTTCGAGACGAAATGTATCATGCACCACCGATGGTGCACATGGGGTAGCCTGGAATCTCGACTTGCACGCGTTTAGTATCCCTTGGTGTCGGTCCGAGATGATGCAAACCTCTTGTCAGGTCCAACTAACCTGGTCCTCACTAGGCCTAGGAACCACTCCCAGTTCTCATTGTTCTCCGCGGACACCAGAGCGAATGCCAAAGGTAGCAGCTGGTCGCCACCGTCATGCCCTACCGCCACCATGATTGTGCCCTTGTACTTGTCGGTGAGAAATGTACCATGGACGAACAAAACGGGCCTACAGTGCTTGAAGGCTTTTATGCAAGACCCGAATGTCCAGAATGCACGTCCAAGGGTCCGAACACTTTTTTCTTTGTGCTTCATAGTTTTCGAGCCGAAGGGCTCCTCCACATAGCACATTCCGAGGTTTGTTGCGGCCATTCCTCCCAAAATCATGGCGATGCGGTTGTATGACTCCTCCCAATCTCCATACAACATCCTAAAGGGTGCTTGCTTGGCCTTCCATGCCTTACCGTACTTCACCGTGTAGCTATACAAGTCAAACACAGACTTGATGACGACTTTTATTGGACATGTCGGTAGGATCTTCACCATAGAGGTTATTTTCTGTCCGATGAACTCAGAGGTCAACTGACATTGATCAATCATAGCATTCGCCTTCCCGAGTTCCTTCGGGTCGCATCGGTGGATGAAGCAACAATTTGTAAGCTTCCACTGAGTTCCCCGACTTTCATAGGCGTGCACGGAGTACCCATGGACACTTCTTTGGCCCCTGCTCACAAACGACTTGGTAACGTTTCTTCTCGTCCGAGTACTTCACATTGAATGGTCGATGATGCTTCAGTGAGTAGTCCGAAAGCCAGGCTTTTAGGTGCGCAAAGCTCGCGAAGATTGTTGCTTTACCGACCCCATGGTTGTTTAGGTCGGTTTCTTTCTTCGAATATGCCCTAGGCCCAATCACTTTACTTGTACCACCATCAACAACAGCCTTACCCACAAGGCTAAGATCACGGAACAGAGATGCACGGTGATCTCGACCGAAAACATTGAAGAAGGCTCTGGCCTCCTTTGCCGTCAGTCCATCCTCGTCAATTTCTTCTTCCAGGCCTTCGTCATCGGAGTCCATTA
The DNA here is from genome assembly GCA_947311845.1 of Poa pratensis. Classification (NCBI taxonomy): domain Eukaryota; kingdom Viridiplantae; phylum Streptophyta; class Magnoliopsida; order Poales; family Poaceae; genus Poa; species Poa pratensis. The sequence goes on from CAMZMU010000088.1 coordinate 43,458,628, forward strand.
TATATGCTCGGGAGTATGGATGGCATGGTCCGTTTCCTCTTCAAAGCAATTTGCTTCCACATCTCCAATTTCATGGTTCCGAAAGGCATGTTCCCTTGGATCACCCTCGGCCTCTTGCCGCTCGGTCTCCACATGGCCCGCAGACTCATCGCCATCGCCATTGCCGCCCTCGGGCGCATCTCCATTGGCATAAACATCATCAGAGTCGGTAATCGTTATTCATAACTGGGCTCAAAGGTTGTGTCAAAGGAGGTTGGCCGAACAATGTGTCATACACTTCGGGCTGGGTCAACACGTGACTCTTCATGTTGCACGGGCTACTCCCTTGACTTGCACATGCTTCGAGGTTCAAATCTATGTGAACCCGAGCACCAATCTTCCTTGTGGCAAACAACTCAAACGATTTGTCTTGTGAGTCCAAGACAACCGCCTTGTAAGCTTACATCGGCTCTCCGAGTCGACGGGCATCATCTTCCACCGAAAGTAGTGCCCATGCGAGACATTGTATCTTCCTTGCAAGTCCACAACATACATTTTTGTCCCTCCAGTTCAACGCACTCCGGACCTTCTCCACAACATCACCAAAGCTTGGGCTAGTGTCAAACACCATCACTATCTCGACGGGTCTCGATAATCAATATCTCCTTTCGAAAACCCGCAAAGTCCTCATGATGAACATTCACGATTCTGACAACAACTAGAAAACAAAATCACAACGACCATTATATTGTAGTTGCTAACAAATAGGCCCTAAAATTGCAAGTTCTAGGGTTAGGGTTTGTCTCCACCAAATTCCAAGGGTTTGACCCCCAATTAGTAGGGTTGCAACATCTATATCAACATAGCAAGCATGTAGGGTCGATAGAACAACAAGGAACTAAGCATTTCTAGGGTTCCAACCACCAATTTCTAGGGTTTCCAAAGTAGAGCAAATCAACCAAATGCAAACAAATTAGTTGGTCAAAACCAAGGGAAAGGGGGGAAATACCTTTCAGACTCGAGGAGACACGGATTCCACGCACAAAACCCTCCGATTTGGAGGGATTGGAGTGTGGATTGAGAGAGGGGGCACAAGCTTGAGCTAGAGGAGTGGGGAGTGGAGTGAGCAGTGGAGTCGTCGAGTGGCTGCTCACTTAACTGTTCACCCGCATAACGTCTCCATCCGGTGCGTTATGTATATATAAGCATAACGCCTGTCGCGAGGGCGTTATGTGTGCACTAGCATAACGCCTACCTACGGGACGTTATGGTGCCACGTACGTGGACCCGCGTTGACCTCGGCCCCGGCCAAAACGCCTAGGGACAGGCGCTGTTCACATAACGCCTCCGAGACGGGCGTTATGCAAAAGGGTTAGATTCTGAATTATTTGAATCTAGGGGTCAGATTGTAAATTGTTGCGCCAAAAGGTTATTTTAATTAAAATTCACGCAGCCGCCTCCCTCTCGAGCGTTCTCCCCTGGCGAACTACAGATCCCGCCGTCGTTGGACGCCAGATCTCCGTATGCCACCACCAGCCGCTCCTCGGCAGACGCACCTCCGTCCACCACTCCAAATCACCTGCCGGACCGCGGAGACGGGGCCGCGGTGCCGACAAAGGCCGCGTCGCCGGATCGTAGATCAGGATGCTAACTCTCCCAATCTTGCCGCCCATCTGTCGTCGAGAATCGGATTCACTCGCCAGTCAACGCAACCAACAGCCCCTGGATCGTTTCTTCCACCCAACGCTTTTCAGGTAACAAACCGTCGTATCGGCATAGATCGATCTTTGTTTGTGTTGTTTGGTTTTGCTCTGGATCGATCTGGTAGTGGATATTGTCGGAGCTATGCTTTTGATGTCTTCATGATGCTATCGCTTGAAGTGCGAGTGTTCACGCGCTAGATTAGGCACTGCCTGGTTTATTCAGCGTATTGTGGAGTTGCGGACTGTTCGCGCGATAGATTAGGTATTCTGATTTTGAGTGATTAGGTACACTGGTCTGTGTCCAGTAATGGATGAGATCACGGAAAGTACCTTTCTATCTATGATTCGATTTCATTGGTTCTGGTTACGTCCTGCTATCGTAATGCTAGCTTGGCATCAAACTATATTATCCAATTTATGATTTGATTTTATTGTGGACTTTCTACAGAAAAATATCATCAGTAGTGGAGGAAGTTCGTGGTTATAATATCTCTTTGGTTTCTTAATGAAACTCAGTGCAATCCTTTCCGTTGCATTACCAAAACAGTGAATCCGGGGATCCTATGCATTCTTGTGCCAAGCTGACCTTTGCTAGATTGAACTATCAAAGTGCTAAATCGTCAAAGCTATTCTGTTTGTATTTGCATACAAGGCAGCCAGTTTTTTTTCCACTTATGTTGGTTTCTAAAGGACTACCATTTCTGTAACATTTTTGGTACTATTTACTATTCTTCAGGTAAGGATGGTGAGATTCGGCAAGCTAAACGATGCTCTCCAGAGCATGTACAATGCTGACAACGGTGAGAAGAGTCAGGTCTGATCAGGCCCTCTTCCAAGCTCGCCATCATGTTCCTTATCGTTGTGCAGAAGATACAGCTAGTTCTAAATTGTATATTTTGTTTTGTTGCTTCTCTTGGAGAATCTGTACCTGACTGGTGCTCACTTATATAGTAGTATATATATTAATTAGTTTGAGTACGTTGGTGATCACAGGTCTGTCAAAATCATGGTCGGATTGAATGGCATGCGGAAGAGTGTGGTACCATCAGTCCTCGATTTGATGTTAGTGTCAAGGAGATTGAGGGATGGATGGCGAGGCTTATTTCATCTCGGCAGGTCAGTTGCTTGATTGATCTTATTGGCTATTGCTGGTTGCATTGTGTATGGAACCTGTCGTCGCAAACTGTACAGTGCTATATATGTTGTAGATGATATTTTAAGGTGAAAATATCTGACGATTATTGGAAAACGATATAAACTAACTAAGAGAACTTGTACTGTGTTTGTCACTGTTACTTAGTATTGTATATGCCAAATTAGATCTAACTATGGACGAGTAACAATTCTTATAGTGATAGGCTTATGTTATGGGATAATTTCAAAATAATTTGTGGAACGGAATAATTAAGTTACATGGCGTCCTGAAACCACAAGGTAGTTAGAGCAACTCTAGCAGAGCCCCTATTCTGAAAACTGAAAAACCCTTTTTCAGTTCGCGTTTTCGCTAGTTCTAGGGTTCGCGGAGGTCGGGATCGTAGTAGAGCCCCTAAATCTGAGACTGCAATTCACATTTTCATTGATTTGGCGGGAATACAGACGGATGATCTCTCTGTTCCTCACCAAAATGCAAAATAAAAACTTAATTAAACTAGTTCATCGCCGCACCCTACTGCTAGTAGCTAGGGCCAAAATGCCCGGCGACCGGGGCTTCTTCTTCGACGCCGGGGCTTCCTCTTCGTGCCGCCGCGCCGTCACTCCTCGCCGGAGTCGCTCGAGTCGCTCGAGGAGCAGCTGGAGGAGGCCGCTGGCTGGAACTGGGAGGCCGCAATGGCCTCCCATTCCCGCTTCTTCTCCTGGGCCACCTCGTCCGCGCGGAGGCCACGCTGGAGCTGGCGCTCATTCCAGTTGTTGTAACACCCTGAATTTCACTAACCGGTTTTCCTGAAAAAGGGGTGAACTTTAAATTTGCGAAAACCATTTAACTTGGATTTCACTGGGTTTTATCAAAACTCATTTGAACTTTTGGTGGTTGATGTTGAGATCATGTACCCCTCTATGTCCCAACCCCAGGAATATTCTCCAAATATTTCTGATCCCTGTGATTCCTTTCATTAGGGCTTTCTTTATAAAACCTTAATGCCCTTTTCTATGGAAAACTAAAACCGATATACCGCCTCTCCAAAGCAACTCTCCTTTACCTTGCTTGGAAAATTCCGCCAAAAATTCCAGAGACACCTATCCTCATGTATATCCCATATATGCATGAACATAGCCATGTCCAATGCAACTTTTGCAGATTGGAGATCTTACCAAATATGCCACCACATGGCCATTAAATCCAAAATCCTACTTCCACTCCACCATAAATCTTGACCACTTGATGAAGTGTTCCCTGTCCCATTGGAAACCTTCCCCCGAAATTTGGGATCATTTGGATCAACTTCTTCTTGCAGGGCATCCATCGAACACCTTCTGCCATTTTTGAAACCCAAAATGTTTACACATAAAACCTTATCCAAATTGGATGAAACTTGACCACCTTGCTCACATACCAGTACAACATCACCTGTAAAAATCCTAGCTCCATTGGGATAGAGGAAGTCCGTTTTCACGTCATCGAACACCTTGAGTGCATTTGAAGTTTTCAAATCTTTACACTGGGATTTGGTTCCAATATAGTGGTTTGCTTGCTTTATGTTGTGTGTAGTGTTTGTGCAACCTTGTGACGCAATCCGTTTTCCCTTTGGTGCTCCGAGACACCGGGAACGCGCGATGCCGCTCACGTCGCGCTCTGTACGTCCCGTACACACGCTTAGGCCTGAGCCAAACTTCCTTAGCCCTGACCCAGCTCCTGCCTTATCTCCTGCTGCAGTAGACCTCGTGCGGAACTGTGCATCCAGCTCGGCCCTCCTATCCTCTCCTCCTCCTTATCCTCCCCTGTGGCAGGAGCAGCGTCACCTGTGCACCCGTGACACCGGTGAGTCATCCATGGCCGCAACGGCCACGACCAAGCTCTCCTCCTCTCCGGCTATAAAAGGGAGCCCAGTCCCTCCCTCTGGAACTCGCACCATTCACTTGCCCCTCCCCAACTTTCTCTCACGGACGAGTTCGAAAATTCCTATCTTTGCGAGATCTGTCAAATGGTATGGATTTCACATTTACCAGTAAATATTCCGGGTAGCACATATTATGTGTGATACCACCCCGTCGGCGCGGTGTAGGGCTAACGGTGCCCGAGTCCGCGACGTCTTCACTTCATCGACGAACCAGAGAACAACTACATGACCCGAGGCAAGCTAACCACTTGCTATGACCAGTCTTGCAATGTTGTTTGCTTATTGTTTACATATTATCATGCCATGTTGCATCGAATATTGTCGCATTTGTATATATATGTTTGTCTTCAAGATGTGGTGCAACACTCCTTTTGTTCTAGTCAAACGAGAAGGCGCTGGTCGGAGGGAGCTCTGCCACAGTCATCCGGTTGACGTTTCTTTTTTAGTCAAACGAGAAGGCGCTCGTCGGAGGTATCTCTGCCACAGTCATCTGGTTGATGTTTCTTTTCTAGTCAAACGAGAAGGCGCTGGTCGGAGGTATCTCTGCCACAGTCATCCGATTGACGTTTCCTTTCTAGTCGAACGAGAAGGCGCTGGTCGGAGGTATCTCTGCCACAGTCATCCGGTTGACGTTTCCTTTCTAGTCGAACGAGAAGGCGCTGGTCGGAGGTATCTCTGCCACAGTCATCCGGTTGACGTTTTTGGACATCGATCCGTGGTGGCGCCGTAGTCGCCCGGTCAATACAAATTACTATTTCTTGAAATATTATGTTGCCAATGTCTTGCTGTTTGATGATATATTATTATGAGATTGTGATGGTTGTGTTGGACGGAACATCTGTTGTTTGGACTTGTTATGATGAAACTTGATTAAATGAAACACCCCTCCAAGCATCGATAGGGTCAGTCCATGGTGCCACTAATCTGGACATCGAAAGCACTACCACTGTCGCTCATATGGGCGGGCCGTGGCCTATGTAACCTACTGAGCCTCCTTTGATGCTACCATTTTTGGCAAGTCTAGTCGGTTACCTTTGTGGTCGGGGCTAGTCTTGTGAAGGTTCCGGAGCTAGGCGTCGCTCATGAGTTGGGGATCGGACGTGCCGGATTCACTTCGTCATAAGACGTAGAGTTATGTCGGTAGCTATACAAGGAGTGTCTTGGTATCGTGAACGGTCATGTGAGTGTATCTTGCTGAGTTCGTCTTAGGGATGATATCCTAAAGTACCGGCTGAGTGTGGTGCACTTAGATGGGTGGTATCTGCAACCTCTCGAGAGTGTCAATCTAGCAGCTAGCCTCGTTCCTGGGATATGGAACAACAGTTCAGTGTCGGTCACACTGTGTGTCTTTGTCGAGTCCGGAGGTTAAACATAAGTTCGGTTTGAAAGAAAGATGTACAAACTGATTTCACTAAATGAACAATAAGATGATGCAGGAAATGTTACTTGAGCTGTGGATGGTTACCGTTTTTAGGGATGACGGCGTGATCGTTGGGAGCCTAGAGTTAGGCCTGAGCCAACATCACTCGTGCATGCCAACGTGGAAAGATGAGATCAGTGAGCCTAGTAGTGAACAGTTGTAGTAGGCCGTTGAGCCTAGTTGTGATGACAGGTGTTGTTATAATATTTGGTACCAACTGGTACACTCGTTTACTCGTCACAGGTAATCTCTTTGTATGATTGCCGGTGCACGATCCAACCCCACCTGGCTTGGACTCTGCACTGGTGATACCCCGTTGCTTGCTTATGCTATGTTTTGCTTGTGATGCCATGCTACCTTCATGTTATCATATTGATCTACCTAGAGTAGACACTTGCCATGTTGTAGGATTTTATTTCCAATGGATATCTTGTTGCCTGATTGTTTGACTGTTCATGTCTTGTGGTTATTTTCTTGCGAGTACATCACTGTACTCACACTGGCTTTTCATGTGGCCAGACGTTGAGAGGATTCATCTTCTACCGTAGCAAGGAGATGGAGCAAGAGCGTGCTAGGATCAGTAGCCCAGCCAGATGCCTGTGGAGTGGAGCCGCTCCAAGCCGTTGCCTTAGCCGTCTTCCGCTGCCAGTAAAACTCTGTCCTGAGCCAGGCTTGGCTTGATATTTTGTCATGCCTTGATGGCCTTGTAAACCATTTGTAGCCCTTTGGGCCTGATAGTGTAATAATTTCCTCTATGTTGCATTGTCGTAACGTGCGTCCAGATATCCTGGGCTGGCGCACGGGCGACCGCCTCTCTGGCGACATGTGTCAGAGGGGGGGTGCCACAGTCGTCGACGTGGGCCTGGTAGCGGCGCCGGCGAATCTCCTCGTGGTGCTCGTGGCGCAGGCTTCTCTGGATCCCGAGCTGGATGAGGTCCTCGTCGGTTTCCAGGCAAGGAGGGCCATCCTCGTCGCCGCTGTCCTCCGCCAGCACCCTAGCCACCGTCGCCGGCGACCAGGGGGGCACAACGTCGTACGAGCCCCATGGAAGCCCCCCCCCCCCCCCCACACCACGGGCTACTGGGGACAGCTGCCCGTGGATGAGGCCGTGCTCGTCGACGCGAGGCACGGTCTCACCCACGGTGGCCGTGGGTGCTACGGGGTGGGGAGGGGATGCACGCAGGCCGTTGGAGGCGCCGGAGTTGTTGCTCGGTGAGTCCATGGTGCGTGCGAGGCGGCGGTGGGGCTAGAGGATGAGGGGATGTGGAGTAATCGCTCGCCGGATTTTTGTTGGCGGTGAGAAATCGCGGCGGAGGCGATTAGGGTTCGGGAGGGGGTTGGACTGAGAAAGCCCCCCGCTGCGGAATAAATAGCGGCTTCGAGGGGGTATTCGGGGGGGCCGCTATCCCGTTTTCAGGCCGGGCCGAGTTCTCGGGCTCTGCTATGGCCTGCGAACTGGACAAAGCCCCTAAAAGCGCCGGATTTCTCAGTTCCAGCCCTTTTAGGGGCTCTGCTAGAGTTGCTCTTATAACTATTCTTATAGCTTGCATCCACAAGGTAGTTAGGTCCTGAATCCAGGTAATTCCGTACAGATGTACTATTATAATTGAACCGCATGAAGCACAATACTGCTTCTGTGGTAATTCTATAGCTCGCCGTGTGAAGGTAGTGTTAATCTTTGGTATTGTGAGGAGAAGATCTGTAGGGGTTTTCTTCCCAGTTATCATGGTCTCTAGAACTGCATGTAGTTACATATCTCACATAATGTATAGTGATATAGGCTTATTTTCTATGTCTTGTCTTTCATACTCATTGCAATCGTACGGTAAATTCATGATATATCTTGTTTGTTGGCATCCTGTAACCCATTCCAGTTTTTGGTAATGTTGCCTTTATTGCTTGATAGGCCACGCCTTTCAATTCCACTGTTGACAAGAAGTGTACTTTGCGTATTTTCATACAGCAACAAGTCATGAAAAGAAGTGAAATATGTTGTTAAATTGGAATTATGTTCATCTACTTACCATATAATGGCTTTATTCTGTGTGAATCTTATCTCGTCAACTATGGAGCTGAAATTAATTAATGCCTATCAACTGAAATATAATGTCTTTGGCAGCTAAATCGGCAAGGCTTAGGCAAGCAGAAGAAGAGGCTGAGCGGGAAATAGCTGAGTACCCTGCTCAGATCGAAGCTGAGTTGCAGAGGAAGCTTGCACAGGTATGGACAGTGCATGTGCCCATTCAATCTCTTTCTTTATAAGATAATAACAAGGTTTCAGTTCATTTATTTATATTCTTGTCATTTCCACTTTCCAGAGTAGTGGCAACTCTGGTGCAAACGTCAAGCACCTTGAGCAGGAGACGGGTGAAAAGGCAGCAAAGCATCTCTCCATAGGTGTTTCAGATGCTTCTGAGGCATGTCACCACTCTGAAAAACTAGATGCACATTCTCTCCATATGATAGCAAACTTGTATTATCTGTTTATTTATTTGGAAAGGTGTGGTAAGAATTAGCTTTTGCCACTTCCAGCTGTAATCCCTTTTCTTTTGTCTTGAAATAAGCTGGCAGTCATGTCTGATACTACTTGCTAAACCTTTGGTGGTTATTCGGTATTTTTTTGTCAATTTTTACTCATGTCTCTTTGTAAGCTACAACTATACATATTCTTTTTATTGCGAGCAAGCATTCATAAGAGTAACTAAGCTTCAAAGGTTGTGATGAAACATAGAAAGAAAATTCGCTATCAGAAACATAGTTCGCAAGATTAGCGTACCTACTATGTTTCTGTATGTTCAATGATTTTACCCAGTAACTGTGATGCTAAGACTACTACAGTTTACATTAGTGAAAATTGGGTTACCCAGTGATTTGTTGTTTGTTTTGGTCTAATTCAAGTTTGCTCTCAACAACACACAAAATTTCATAGTATATTGAAAAAAAGATCTAGAAGATAAAAAAAAATTGTCTCCCGTGACACATTCTAATTTTAGGGGCTCATTATGTATTTCGCACGGAGCCCTAAATTTCTGGAGACGGCCCTGCTGATAGCATTACGATTAAAAGAACAGTATGACACCAAAAGCAATGTTTTCTTCATATTTGGTTGTTTGTGTCCTATGGTGAAGATGGTGAACAATATGACAACTCACAAGCACGAACAATTATATACCATAGGCACCTCGATTGAAAGGACAATAGGACACAAACATAATTACAGCAGTCAATCCTATCAGTATGGTCAATGCAGTAATCCTTTGTTTTCGTTACTTTGGATGATTCGCTTAGCTAGTTTGTGAAAATATATAAGAACAAGGGAGGGGGGTTCTCTTCCCAACCGAACCTGCGATGCTTATAATCTGGAAAGAACATGTGCGTCTTCTGAAAAAATAAATGGCATAATTTAGTTGGTACAGTACCAGTGCTTGGCACTCAAAATATTATGATACATCATGCACAGTTATATCTAATTTAAGTAGAGATTTTTTTTGTTAGTTTAGATACTTTGGAGAAATTGGACCACAACATACATGCCAATGATCAAGCACCATAATTTTAGTCCCTTTCTTCGCCTCTACATTTAATTTTAATTTTCAATCAACCCGAACATCAGGTGATTGATCAAACACCATGATTATCGCCCTTCCTTCAGCATCATTACATTCCTTAATCGCACAACAATTGATTTGATTTTCCATTAACCACAACAACTGTCAATGATTAATCAACATGATTTTAGCCTGTTTCTATCGCTGGTCATTAATTACACTGTGTGATTACCGCTTTATCAAAAGTACACACGTGATTGAAAGCTCACCAAAATTTGAACAATATTAATATACAAATGATGTATGCAGGGCCACGGATTATCTACTACTCCCCTAGCAACGCACGGGCATTTTACTAGTACAATTCACAAAGGGAGGACGAAGGATCAAATCGGTAGGACTCGTGCGTTTTTTTTTTTTTGAGAAATCTTGCTGAAGTTTTTTCTTGCGCGTGATCCGGTCGGTAGTTGGGATCGGTCGCTGTTCTTTTCTGGCGCTCCTTGAGACAGACTTTTTTTCTCTGTGGTTTTTTTTTGACTTACCGCGCGTGTTGGCAATTTAGCTTTACCGATCGCTGCTGTTGTTCTTTTCTCGTAGGCGTGACAGCCTAGCCCATGAGATGGTCGATGGTCGCTCGCTTGAGCCACCCATAATATTTATAATATTTTACGCATAATATTTTCTGATCGCAAGAATTTCCAATCTTCGCGAAGGGGATGCCAACACGGGATATTTCCACCTTCGGGTGGATGATAGGTGGCGGAAGAACTTCATCAAAGACTTACGAGGAATGTTGGATGGGTGACCTCGCATGCGGAAAATAGGCTATTGTTAATGATCACTTCCCTCGGTGTTACTGCGCCCCCCTCGTCGCACTCGAAGCCCATTAGGATGCGATTAATTTTGCCTCCACTTCCCTTGAGGGGATTGATAGTCCTATTTTGGAGACGGAGGTCCTCCAAGCCATTTCCTCCATGCCTTCTGGCAAGACTCCCGGTTCGGATGGTTACATTGGAGCCTTTTTTAAAGCTTGCTAGTCTACTATCAAATCCGACATCATGAGAGTGATCATCCTCTTCTGGAATATCCACGGCGAAAATTTCCACTGGCTCAACTCAGATTTTGTTTCCTTGCTGCCCAAGAAGGATGGGGTGGAGAGCAAGATTTTGGTTACCGGTAGGAAAAAAATCCCGAGGGGGGTCGGGATTTCCAGTTACCGCAAAATCCCGACCAGTTTCCGGACAAATTTGAAAACCAAAATTCTAAAATTTAAACTTTCTTGTTCCCAATATGACAATTGCACGATATTTTTGGTCAAAATTTAAATTTTTTGAATTCTTTTGCCTGGTATGACCATTTCCAGGGGGTGCTCGGGATATCCGGTTACCGACTTGTAAGCAAACCCTTGGTGGAGAGTATCGGTGACTTCTGACATATTAGTCTCGTTCACGCTATCGCCAAGATCATATAGAAAAAAGCATGTTCTTTTATTCTGGGTACATTATTTGACTCTCTCATACATGGATTTATATCGATTTTGAAATACAAATTTAAACTCTTGCACCCAATGAATGCGCACAACCTTACAGATTCATATATTAGGTGATACTAGTAATCTTCTCTTATAACTAACCATGACTTTACCTCTAGGACCAGGAATGAATTTCTCCCATTCATCTTGTGGGAACGGACATTCCAATTTGAGCTCAAAGTTCCTCAGTAAATAGCTCCATATCACTTTGATTTGCATGTAAGCAAAATCCTCCCCCAAGCAAGCATGTCTCCCACCACTAAACGATGTGTAGGAGAATTTGCCTCCAGCTTTGTCCTCCTCCCTCCCAGGACCAAAGCGATATGGATCATACACATGTGGATCTTTATAAATGTACGGTAACATGTTACTTACCACTGTAGAGCTTGCTAGGATATGCCCTTCAGGAATTTCATATTTGTTGCCTTCTCTTGTTTGTATGGTAAAACTCTTTTTTGCATGGCGGACTAGCATCGGTGATGAAGTGTGCATCCTGAGTGCCTCTTTGATGCAGCAGTGCAAGGTACCCATCTCTAGAAGAATATTGTAATCTACATGTTCTCCCCTTTTCCTAATGATTTGCTTTTGCTCTTCGATTGCTGCTGCTAAGTACTTTTCATGAGTGAGTAGACAAGCTCCTGTCCAGGTACTGGTAATTGAGCTTGCGTGATGCCCACCAAATAACAAGCCAATAAGTAACCCAGTGATTTCAGCCTCGTTCATGCAGCTCCCATCTCTATACTTTGAGTCTATGAAGCTCTGTAGCACATCAACACCGACATGACCTGAGTTTTTACGTGACCTTACTATTTCACGAAAAATTTCTCCTAGCTTTGCTCGTGCTTCGTCACGTCGATGGTGTGCTGGGATTGGGAGATATGGGAAACAAAAGCTGATCAAGTGGAAGCCATTGTCACCAAGATCATGGAGAAGTGTGGAGACTTCATCGAACATCTTCTCTCGGATCTCCTCCCCAAGCAAGCACCTGGCAGCGATCAGCATTAACACGTGCCTTATCTCATGCTTTAGATCAACTATGCCTTGTTGTCCCCAATTTGTAAAGTAGTCCTACAAAAATTATGAATGTATGATCCTACTGTGAGATTAGCTCATATTAATGACATGAAATTATATAACAACAAATTTACATATTTCAGAATGGATGTAATAACCAGTGATACATAAAGGGATGGGAAAAATATATGAAGGTATACCATGCAGAAACAAAATTAGAAAAAAAGAAATATGACATTGATGAAACTTACGTATACGTCCGTTGTCCCTTAAGATCCACTGTTCTTAAGTGTGGAAACTATGTGCTTCTATGAGGGACTATTTTCTTAGACACACAATGCATGTATGCATTTGCAGAGTCCACAAAGAAAAATCGAGAATGTCATCAAATCAAATACTAATATCACAATGATTTTGTTATACTAAACCACTTGCCCGAGTCTAAATTCATCTTCACCATTTGATTCATATCGACCAACTCTTTAAAACAAGATCCGCTCGTGCAAGCTTTGGAGAAAAATAGTTTTTTATGTTTTTGTAACTAGTGCAGTAATGAACTAGTTTCCCACCTATTTTCTGACAAATTACCATGAAGAAACACAGTAAAATGGGCTCTAGTTTTGAAATAATCATCAAAATAAAGTTGGCGGTGTAGACGGTGAGGATATCGGGCGGTCGAGCCTAGATATGAAGGGTGAGTTTACTGGGGAACCATGTGGATTCGAATATAATTTTCCCTTAGCTGTCTCTGTTCGGCCTGTCAATGTGTACATGTCCATGTCCTAGTAGATCTAGTTGTTTTTTTACTTCCAAATAGGTAGACCACTCCGACTGCACCATGGTGATGTGATGGCATGGAAACCGCGATCATGGCAGCGAGGGATGCAAGTGAGGCACGACCTGTAAGCTGGTCAGCGTAGATCAGTTTGTTAGTTATTTGGTGGATTAAGCTATTGAAGACTCATTTATTTTCACATGAAACTTCTCTAACACTACATTGGGTTGGCTATTGGCGGAGCAAAGAGTTCAGGTAAATAGGACCAAATAGATTGAATAAGCATAACATCTCTAATTGAAGATAACAAACTAACAATACATTTTTTTTTTAAGAATCCACCAATAACATATTTGTAGATCTAAGATCATGGGGAGTATGTCAGCCAATTAGACTGTTTTCTCAAATCGCTACAAGAGCATTTTTAATTGGCTACTAGAGCGGATGAAATGATAAATTTCACATTATTACTGAAAAGAACACAAGACATTGTTTCATCATAAAATTGGAATATCTCTATCTTGAAAAAATCTTGTTCTGCTGGCAAGGCCTAAATATAAAATCCGCACTGGACACCGAGTTCTCCAGTATGGCCCAGCTATTTGGTACATATAATAGAGCCCTGTCAGATTTTCTCAGGTTGAGAGGGCTAGATGATTTTGTTATGTATTTGTTGGAGGGTTAAGAGCTGATGAATATGGTTCAAGTCACCACTTTGTTTGAAAAAAATGGTTAGGTTTTGCCCATAGCATAGTTTTAACTCATTTACATTTTCAACGTCGTTTTATTCAATTCTTCAACAACATTGCATTTGCATTTTGGACATAAACGTTCTGTACTTATGTAGCAATTGCCGATCGCTTACCTTTCAACAACTCTTTTTTCGAAATGGGGATCTTCCCGGCACTCTGTATCGATTGATACATATGGTTAATATTCGACAATAACTCCTGAATTTCTTTCAATTTCTGTTAAGATGCCAGGAAAGAAATACAACCCACAACTGAACATACTAGCGATCACCGGAGCACTACGATAAAACATACAAAAATGGCTATGCAACTTGAAAACCAGTTGCAACGATCACGAACATCCAAAGCCCTAGGGAACAATTGAAAAGATGATTCCAAAAAAGTCAGGGATTTAAGCATTGCTAGTGGAGCGGATATGATAAAGATTACACAATAGCTGTTGTATGTTCAATTTGTTTTCTACTACAACACAATAAGATACGAAAAGGCCCCGGCTACTCCGGCATGAACATGAACATTTTCATGATCAACAGACATGCACCCACACGGTGCTCGTTGGTCCGTGCAGTGCGCACGTGCACGAGACTAGATCAAGGCGCGGGACCTCTGTATCACAATCCCAGGTGTATCTGCTCACGAAAAAACTAAAATACTTTGAACTTTCTCGAGAAGGTCCCGTGTTAAGAAACTAGCTGTGGTCAACTTAACTAATGTACAAGTCTGCTATCTTTTTTTTTACTGCTCATTTTACTCATTACGTTGCTACAATGTTTTTTTTTGCTTCGCTATAATGCTAACGATTATCTATCATAATAGGAAAAGACGACACATGTTCTCAGTAAAATAATAAAATACCAACGGTGTATGTATGCACTAATCAACATATCTTAAGAAAACAATCATATGTTACAATATCACCATCTAATTATCCATATATAAATCCTCAACAATGACAAGTTGGACAAGAAAAGGTGTAATAAAAACTGCAACATAATAATAATAACAACAATAATAACAAGTTGCTTACCTGCACTTCACGAACCATTGAATCAACATGGCTTTTCAATTTCATCGGCTGTATAGCATCGATACAAAAGCTGATCTGCTTGCTTCGAGTTGCCAAATCCACATCATACATAACCCCTTTTCCGAAAATGGGCACAGTGAACTCGTACAAATTGCCAAGGTTGATTTCAGATTCCGATGCTTGAAAGAAATGAGCCGTGACCTCTGGTCCAACCAGAAATGTAACTTTTCTCAGACCAAAAAAGCTTACCGTGAAGACGCTACCGAGCGTTGTATGCAGGTCTTGTACTACAGCCTGTAGACCCTTCCTCAGAAGTGTAGGCAGGGCTCCTATCAGAGAAACCCAACCTACCACGGGTGGAAGTGATCTTTGTTTCTTCGTTGCACCAACGACAGTTCTTCTTGCAGCTGTCTTCACGAGAATCATGGTGACTAACAACACTGTTATAGTTAAATAGGCTATTACATCCATTACGGTATGCATCTGGGTCGAGCTGGGCGGCAGCCTGCCAAGCAAAAAACAAGATTGATGAATATCATAGTATTAGTTAGGAAATGTATTACCAACACGCAAAGTAACTATTCGAGATGGAGAGAGAGAGATCTTACACTTTTTTCCAGATTGAACCAGGCATGCGGTTGCTAGAAACGAAAGTTCCAATAAAGGAAAAAAAAAGATTGTACGCTTCTTTGCAGACAGATGGCAAGAACTGTTGATGGAATTAGGTGTCTTGTAGGCGAGATATTTTGAACTGGATAGGCACTAGCCACTAGCACATGAAACGATGAGGCTCTGTACCGTGGACTTTGTGAAGAGTGAGTGACTACAAACTATAGGAGTAAAATACACGGGGGATGCTCGGTGAATCTCAGGCAGCACATGCCATTATGTCTAGTCAGCATTTTGTCTGCTTCGGTAGAAATGCAGATGCCGTAGAAAACTGTACACACAGTAAAAAAAATGCATGTATACATACGGTTGACTCCATGGATGGGTGGATGAATACACACAACATTGGATTCTATAAGGTGCCCTGCATTCTGTGTCCCTTAGTCAAAGTGCAATATTTTCTAAAATAGTATATCCAGATAGCTCAAAGATTCCATCCAACCTTTGCAGTCAGATTGGATCTGGCTATCTAGGAGTTAAAGGAGATCTCGACAAAAAGTAAAACGAGTATCTGGGGATGTGATGTGGCAGATTACTTAGCGATGATGCCTTTTTTTTGGGGAAGGGAACAAATCTCCAGCCTGGTGATGCACACAGCTGTTTATATTAAAATGGGAAGAAAACAAATATTGGTATCACCATTATTACAATCAAGTGTCAGCCAAAGTAGTGACCTGAATCAACCAAAGAAAAATGAAGCCAAGACTACACATAATGAAGCCTTCTAGCATGTTGTCATCCACCCTGGCTGAATATAGCCCGAACGACCACCATGAAACGAGAACATCCGGTATCTATAAGAGCCGCTGCTCCGGTGATAGGAGAAATGACCACATGTGGATCCAACAAGTAACACGATGAACCACCTGTAAAAAATGAGCATCCTGGTTTTGTTAAAAACAACATCATTCCTGCAATTTCAAATTGCCTAAAGAAAAACACAAGTACCAATTTGTATACGAGCTTTAGCCACACTAGTTGGCACAGAGATACTGAAGGTAAAGTGAACCAGTCTCCATACATTACGAGTAAAGGTACAATATATAAACAAAGGTTCCACAATCTCATCTGATTGACAAAAAGCACACACTTTTTACAACCAGTCCACTTCCGTTTAATCAAATTATCTTTAGTAAGGAATATTTTACGTTGGAGAAACCAGATAAACACTTTAATCTTCAGGGGAACATTCAACTTCCAAAGGTACTTATGTAGGTAGGGAGTATGTACATGCATATAATCAGTATACATAGATTGGATATTTGAGACAAGCTCCACATAAAACGATCATTTTCACTAGTGAGATGGACACCCATTAATCTTCGCACTAAGTTTTTTTCCAAAATTCCTATTTGTCCCCGTCAAGTTCCTTCTAAACTGAATGTTGAGAGGATTATGTGATACATTTGCCACTAGCACATTCTTATGACTCGCAATATTAAATAAAGAAGGGTATTAAATAGCCAATGGTTTATTCCCTAGCTAAGTATCTTCCCAAAAACGAGTATGCAAGCCATTACCTACACTAAAAAACCCACGTTCAAAAATATCATTTTTAACCTCCATAATTCCTTTCCAAAAGGGAGAATCATGAGGGTTAGGTCCAACTTGGGCTAGAGTTTTACGTAAAGGTATTTTTTACGTAATAACTCCTGCCACACACCAGTTTCATGCAAAATCTTAAAAAGCCATTTGCTCAGTAGACATTTGTTCTTTATCTCGAGGATTTCAATTCCTAACCCTCCCTGATCCTTTGGTCGACAAATAATGTTCCACTTAGTTAGATGATATTTTTGCTTAGTATGGTCTCTTTGCCAAAAGAACCTACTCCGAAAAAATCAAACCACTTTCGTACCCCAACTTGGATTGGAAAAAGGACAATAAGAACATAGGTAAACTGGTAGGAACCGAATTGATTAAGACACGACGTTCTCCATATGAGATTATTTTACCAGCCCAAGACCGAAGGTTTTTTTTCCAAAACGATCTTCAATAGCCTTCCATTCTCTATTCAAAAGTTTTCGATAATGAATAGGAATTCCTAGGTAACTAAAAGGCAACGCCCCCACCTCACACCCAAAAATTGAGCGATACTCATCTCGAACCTCAACCGCTTTACCAAAGAAATAAAGTTCACTCTTACGAAAGTTAATTTTCAATCCATACAATTGTTCAAAAATTAATAAAATTAGCTTCGTATTAACAGCTTTCTCTAGATCATTTTCTAGAAAAAGAATCGTATCATCCGCATATTGCAGAATTGAGGTTCCTCCTTCAACAAGATGAGGAATTAAGGATCCAACCTGACTGTCGTCCTTAGCTCTAAAGATTAGCACGACCAACATATCCGCAACTATGTGAAACAAGATTGGTGATAAAGGATCTCCCTGACTAAATTCCTTTAAGGTCTGAAAATAATGACCAATATCATCATTCACCCGGATCCCTACACAGCCTCCTCGGACAAACGTACGAACCCAGTCACACCATTTCAGGTCAAAACCCTTCACGCGTAAAACCTGTTGAAGAAAGGACCACTTCACCTTGTCATATGCCTTTTCGAAATCAATTTTTAAAATGACACCATCTAAATGCTTGAGATTCAACTCATTAATCGTCTCATGCAAAATAACTACCCCTTCAGTATATTCCGACCCGGTATAAAAGCGGACTGAGTAGGCTTTATAACGTTGTGAGTGATGGACGAAACACGATTTGTCCCCACTTTGTTAAAAAAAATTGAAAATCACATTGAGTTAACAAATCGGCCTATATTGTTCAATACGACTCGCATCCTCTTTTTTGGGCCGCAATGTAAGCACCCCAAAATTCAACCTATAGAGAGGTAGTTCGCCATTCTGTAGTTGAGCAAACATGGCCATTAATTAAGTCCACTTCGACTAAATCCAAGAATTTTTGATAGAACTCCGTGGGGAACCCATCAGGCCAGGAACATTGTTGTGTTCCATTTGAGAAATCGCCTCTAACACCTCTTTTTCAGTAAAAATAGATGTTAAAGCGCTATTCTATTGCAGAGAGACTTGAGCAAGATCCCCGTTGTATGACTCAAGCATACTAACGGAGCTAGGCTCCGGAGCACCAAACAACTTTGTATAGTTCTACGATATGAAAACCTTCAGATTATTCTGACCCACAATTGTCCCCTCATCCCGCTCAAGTTGAAAGATCCTTTTTTCGGTGCTTACCATTAGCTATAACGACACAAAAACTCCCTAGATCTTCGATGACTATAACGACACAAAAACTCCCTAGATCTTCGATGACAGGAAGCTGGCATAGAGTGCCAACAATCTCGCGGCAATGCCACCCTTGCATACCGTGGAAGAATCATACGGTCTCCTATGCCGTTCAAGGGTGAAAAATACTTATTTGTACAAAATAAGGAACCCTGGGGTACCATACGGTGTCGTGTTAAATTTTCTAGTTGAGAACCGTTGGTGGTAATGATATCCATTACGACTCACAGTCAAGAGCATACTGTGATAGTTGTGCCACAAATAACTGTTAAATAAAGCCACGTTGCACATAAGGTGCCCAGAATAGCTTAACTAGGTAAACACACGCACGAGGATACCACATTCTCGCTTCTACCACTATAGCACGGTTCTTCTTTTTTTTTTTGAAAGGTACGGTTCTTCATTTTGCCTAGAGAGTGTTCCACTTGAACTATTTTCAATAGTAGCAAATCTCCAGGTTCAGGAGCTTCATGCTCAGGCTTAGTAGCTTCAGGTTCATGAGTTGAACTAGGACCTTCTCCGTCACCTCTTTTTCTATTGTAATATGATTCCATAGTTTAATCTTGAACAAACGCTTCCTAAATTGGAATTTAAACAACAAACTATCAGTTTTATGGAATACTCTAATAATGTATGGCCAAAATACACACAATCTCCAATCGCCACACATTGATCATATATAGAGCACAAGTCTCTAGGTGAACTTGCGCTCTTTCTTTCCTCCCTCCCCGTCACTGTTCAAGAGAGAGGCGAAGCGGCGAATTTTGGACGCCCACCGCCGACCCACCGCGTGCTCGCTGCCGCGCCGTGGGATTCCTCCCCTCCGCCTGCCGCTTCGGCGGCGGGAGGGTGGGGGATCCCCGGTGCCGGCTTGTACATACGGTAGGGTAGGGTGGTGTTTCCGCCGGCGGCGCCGTGGAGGAGGTGGTGCTGGTGGTGGTTGTTTTGGCGTCGGCGTGCTCTCCTCCGGCGGTGGTGCTCCAGGGAGCCCGGCGTCTGCGCGTGCGACCTGCTGGAGCTCGAGGCCCGGCGTGGCGCTCGAGGTCCACCGTTTCCCCCCAGATCCGCGGTGGCGGAGGGTCTGGCGGCCGGAAACCAGTGCTGGACGAGCTCCGAAGCTCCCTCCTGCGGCGGATCCGAAGGCGGCCGTGGCAAAGCGGCGTCGGGATGCCGGGGGGACGTCTGCCCCGGCTGTTCATCGTCAAGAACTCCGTCGCGGCGCGGCGGAGAGGCACGGCGGCGTCTCTCAAGGGATTAAATGTTCCCAGGCAGCGGAAGGGTGGTGGTCGCCGCTCTTCGTCTCCATCGCCGGCGGTGCTGCGGTGCTCGGTGCCAGCTCTGGATTCTCCTCTACGTATTTTCCTGTTTGTACTGTCTTTATACTATGTACTTTGTACGTGGTTCGGTGGTGAATATACGTGGTGGTTTGGCTGTGTCAAAAAAAAAAAAAAAAAGAGCACAAGTCTCTAGTATAATTGTTTAGTTTATTTATTTGTTTTCATAAGTATATCCCTTTTTGAGACAAGCAGTATTCCTTATAATATTTTTGTTGAAGTTCCATGAACCCACCTTGCCAAGAAGATCTAGTTTCAAAGAAAGTAACCATTGATAGCAAAACAAGAAAAAGAGAGTAAAAAGCATGAGTGTACTTACCAAGTGCACTCATAAGTACAGGGAAGGGTCCCCTCTCCAGCAACATCGTCCATCTGGTAGTAAGTTGAGCCGAGTTTGAAGCCTGGCCGCCTACGGTGCCATTCTCTTTGATCCGCATCTTCGGTGGTGTTCCATTCTGGCAGTTTGCATGTCTAGGGAGGTGGTTTGGGCTGCGGTCGACGGTGCCGTTCGGGGGTTGCTGCTTGGTGTGGCAGTGCTCTCTGATCTCTTCATTGGACTCTTGTCGGCCTTTGTCCATGCGTGCTCAGGGGAGCAGCTCCACCTCCTGACGGTGTGGCGCCCTTCGAGCCAGGGCAAGAAGGCAGGGGCTTTCTTCAGAGGTGGAACGGATGGCGTGGCGACAATGATTGGCCTTCCCGAAGATGAAGATGGCGTGTGTCCTCCCATGGCGTGCTCCCTTCCCGAGCTTTGCCTCGTTTCCGGTCGGATCGCGGCGTTGGTCAAGGGTTTCTATGATGAAGCTGTCCCCCATTGTTATGTTCTGTTTGCTTGTTGTATTCGTTGCCTGTAAGCTGGTTCCAGAACCTGTAAACTCTGGCCGTTGGGGCTTTATGAATTTAAAGCCGGGCACTTGGTGCCTTGTATCTAAAAAAACTCATAAGTAAAGCTATGCTCCCCGGCAACGGCGTCAGAAAATAGTCTTCATAACCCAGAAGTGTAGGGGATCGCAACAGTCTTTGAGGTTAAGTGCACCCCAATTTATTTATTCGACACAAGGGGAGTTGTCAATTCAGCCACACCTCGAGAAGCACTTAAAAATTATATAGTAACAAAAGGTGCGAGAAAATGGTGGATGGAGTGGTGATGGGATGATTCTCTTGTGTCCTCAACACACCTAATACAGTGAGTGATTGTATAGATGCACTGGTTTTACGAGTACATTCAAATGTACTCGCATTGGTTTCGTCACTGGTTAATTGCATTAGCCAGACTTTGAGGAGTAGCCTCTGGAGGAGGTATAAGAGGAAGACTATGCGGACGACCTTGCGAACTAGGCACGTCTCCCGGTCAGCAGCTGGTAGGTGCTAAAGCTTGCCATGGGATCTACCGCGCTGCGCTGTGCCTTGATGTCTTCCGCTGTTCGTTGTATCCTCTATATCTTAGACTTGGTCATGTGACCATTTGTGTAAGACTTATTTAAATTTGTGTAATGGATGATGTACTCATCTTACCGGCTCTAAATATGTTGTTCACGACTGATTGTTCTGGGATCGTGAATGTATGCATATTGGAGGTATTGGACTACTAGTCTGGGGTCCCCACAGTTAGGCCACATTAAATTTGAGAAATATATTTTCTATTGTTTCTTCCTCAGATTTACTAACTCCATCTCAAAATATATTTGTTTTTCACGGTGAAATTTTCAAGATATTTGTAAATTGATCTGCGGCTAAAGTATAGAATATCCCACGTTGTTTTTGTTACATCATAAAAAGACATATAAAATATACCAGACAACAACACTAACTTTTAGGTCCTCCAGATTATTATTACCCTGATGTGTGGATTCTAAAGAAGAAAGATATCAACCAAATTACCAGACAACAACACTAACTTGTAAAGATATCGAGAATAATCCAACATATCTTGTCTAATCCTTTGAATATGGGGTTGTAAACTTCTTCTTACATTTATATACAAATTGGACCATCTTTCAAGGTTTTACTATCATTACATTAAGATGTGCATTGATGAGAAAAAACTGATTAAACGATGTTTCGATACATATATCTCCTTTTATTGTTTTTCACTCAAATTATAAATGTAATTCTATTGATAACCAATCCATGATTATATAGTTAGTAGGGTTGTTGTACCTATAGCTCATTGGTTATGAAAATCTTAGTTTGACATCAATAGTTTCATTAAGGTTGAATATACTTTTAGTGGAGAGACATTCTCATCGCTTTATCACGTCGCTGGTGGGATGAAATTGGGAGATATGGGTAAAAAAGAGTGAGAAAGTGTAAGCCATTAACAACAAAAGTAAGCACCGGGCCTCTTTCCCAAGCAAGCACCGGGCTGCTATCAACAAAAGTACTTGCTGAAGCTCATACTTTAGATCAATTATACCATCTTGTCCCCATTTTGCAAAGTAGTCCTAGAAAATGCAGATGAGCATCATAAGAGACAACTCACTCATATTTAATAATTTAGTGTGTATAAATTTAGTGGACTAACCAAAATGTGAACGGTCTAATTAAAACATACACTAGATCTAAGAGCCAAGGTTACGCAAGAGATGATAAGTTTATTTGACATCGAATGAACCGCGGGCCACACAGCACAATTTTCCACCCAAAGCGCATGCATATGAATGTGTGATAGACTAGTGCTCAATCTGGGTTAGCAGGCTGCACCACCACAAGGTTTAACAATGAGAAATGGCTCAATTCAAGTGTACCTAGGCTACCTTGATGCATTGACATATTCAGTAAAGGTACTACAGTATTGATTTATACTTTTGTACAAATTTTATATTTTTGTACCTTCAAATCTCTGGAAAAAACATTTCCATTTCAGTTTCTCTTTCTCTCTTAATAAGTTTCACTACCTAAGATAAAAACAAATTGTAATCAAGGGACCCACCAAAGTTCACGAAATTTATGTTTTATTAAGATATTTTTTCGGATTGGTTTGTTCAAATTTCATTGAATTAAAGACAAATTCTAATAAATTTGAGTTAGGTACAAATAGCCCAAACATTCGCTATACTTATATTTCAGAACGCAGATAATTATCTGCGGAATTTCGTTGATACTTTTATACCACCGTAGTCTAAGTATATAATAAAGGATTATTAACCGTAAAGGATAATATGCTAAAGGATAATTAACCGTAAACATACATGCGGCGAAATGAAGGAGTAGTATATATACTAATAGTAATTGAAGTGAGCAACAACTAATTAAAAAAAATATGGCTGACCTGTACTTCACGAACCATAGAATCAACATTGGCTCTCAACTTGGTTGTCTTTATTGCATCATTGCAGAAGTGGATCTGCTTGTTTCTAGTAGGGAAATCTGCATCGAACAAAACACCTTGGCCAAAAATGGGAACAGTGATTTTATACATACTGGGTTGGCAGACCTCCGAGTGTGGGCCTTGAAAGAAATGAGCTGTGACCTCTGGCCCAACCAGAAAGGTCACCTTCTTCAAACCAAATAGGTTTATTGTGAAGACGCTGCCAAGCTTGGTGTGCAAGTCATGGATTACTGGCTGTAAACCCTTGGTCAGAAGTGTCGGCAGAGCTGCTAGAAGAGAAGCTCCACCGGCGACAGGTGGCTTAACTGAAACCTCACTGGGCTGGACAAAAAATCTTCTTACAATAATCTTGGCAATAATCAAGGTTATCAGAAACATAACTGCTATGGTGGAAGGCACCCCAGTACGAATCATTCCATCCATATCGGTACAGATGCAGACGTGTGGAGGAAACAATCCTAACCAAGAAAGCAGTCTGCATTGAAAGTTAATATAAGTTACAACCGGAATTTTAAGTACAGGGGAACACAAGAAAAATAAATAAACTACCAGCCTAACATTAGAAGCGGAGGGAGACGTTGAGCATAATATGCTTTTTTTTTACTCGCAAAATAGCATACTTTCTTTTTTTGTAAAAGAGAAAAGAGAGAAAGATAGACCTTAGGCTTGTCGTGCAGCTCCACACTTCGGCCGTTTGTAGTGCTCTGTGTCCAATTGGGGCAGCAGTCGCCTACTTATATAGGCACTGTATTATAACACATCGACGGAAAGTGGAAATCACTCATGAACGTGAATACGTGATAGAATAATCTAGCTCATATAACTAGCAAGATCCAAAACATATGCAAGATTTACATGCTGATCTCGGTACTAGTTGTCGGACTCTGTTCTCACTGTTGACTCTGGGTTTCAGTGAACGCATCGTGGGATAGAAACCCGCTTATAGGATCTAGAGTCTCCCCTATGTTCACTTCCAGTGAAGAAGTGTACTAGTTCGGTTTTTACTGTAATGATATGTTGAAATGAAGACCATGTGAATCACCTTAATTCGTTCATGAATTAATGTATTCAGCTCTACAAATACATAGTCATGAATTGTGCCTAATTTCAAAAGGATTTGCTAAATTCGTTTGTGTTAATTGACGCAAATGACGTTAAAATACTCGATTTGAACTCTGGACTTAACTTCAAATTAGGTCGAAAACAACTATATTACAAGTAAGTAGTTTCTTTTGAAGTTGTATAGCTAGATGTAGTATTTGAAATAGTGGACGGAAAGTACCAAATAGATTCGCACCCAACATGGAGGAATAGTAAAGCCCATGGTTCTTTGGTTTACTTCATGTATTTCTAAACTGAGAGTTGGCATATTGATCGAATAATCTAACTCATCTTCTAATATATCCAGTTCCTAGATTTAGAAGTAGAACTAGGTGCAAGTTGAACTGTTCTGATTTTAGATCCACGAAGTTCGGAAAGTCAATCTTGTCTGCATATGCAAAGTCAAACTTATGTTACTTTGCATGAAAAATAAACTATCCTCTTCTTAGTTGTATTTACATCCGGGCATCGCGGGTTGCCAGCTTGCATCCCTGCAGAGATGTTCGGACTAAGCATACAAGACAAGTGAAAGCCCGGGATGAAGTCAATTCGCTAACTGTGCTAGATTTGCACACAAGTTGCTATATTCTGTCCTTAGGGTGTTCTTGGAGGGCAACATACGAATACACCAAGAGATATGTTTTTTAAATAATATCATAAACTAAAATGACCCTGACTACAACAAGATGCAGTGGTGGTCACTTGCATCCCAAGAGACGCATTGTGCCATGTGTGCCTCATAAAATTGCGCCATACTTGGATCAAGGGACGTAATATTTCGATCAAGTCTGTCAGAGCAGCAAATGGTTTTTCATTCATATGGCATCCATTTGAAATTCCATTATTTCTTTTATTTTGACTTCAAAGAGTTAAATTACTTTGCACCCACACTCTAATTTTAGAGGGCCATCCCACACATCAGATCCTTTTAATTCCATGGCCCACCTTTGGCCCGATTGATAACAAGGAATCAGACGCAATTGCATAGTGCTCACCACAAGATGTTAGGCTGAAGCAGATTAGCTATCCTCTTTTGTCTTGTTGAATTGATGCTCTGCTAAACATCCTCACTTGGCATGTGCATGGAGTAATCTTACGCATTTGTTTCATAGATTCAAATGCGGATTTATGCACAAGTTTCCAGGTTCTGTTCTTACCATGTTCTTGGGCGCATAGTATAGATGCAAGTGAGTACCTATTGACTCGTAATTGCCTCATAGATAATTAGGAATTTAGGGGGCATTGATGTGCCGTCTAACTCATCTTCATTATTGCTTGATTGACTTGAATTATTGAAGTTTTTAGAAAGAAGGGACCAGCATCTCGACCACGAGCGTAAGCCAGCTTGTTTGGCGGTGAGCTGGAGATGGTTGTTGACAGGGCATAAGGCCCGTCGATTTCTCCATCATTTGTGCTACTGTGGTGCATTGTCACCTTGTTTGGCGACTTTAGTTTGTTTGATTGTTGTAAAGCTCTTTTTCAGAATTAAGTATTTTTTGAAATAAATCGAATTTGTATGCATCTCTTCAATGAATAGGCTGGGGTGATTCTTTTTTCCAAAAAAAAAGTTCGAAAAATAACTATATTGTAGAAGTTAATTAGTATCTTTTGAAGTTGTATAGCTAGATGTGGTGTTTGGAATAGTGGACCGAAACTACCACGCAGTTTCTCACTCAACATGTAGGAATAGTAAAGCCCAAGGTTCTTTGGTTTACTTGGTGTATTTCTAAAATGAGAGTTGACATGTGCATCGAATAATATAGCTCATCTTCTAATCCATCTAGGTCCAAGATTTAGAATCAGATCTAGGTGCAGGTTGACCTGTTCTGCTCTTACATCCTCGAAGGACGGAGTAATAACTACATGCAATGTCAAACTTCTGTTAGGTTAAATAAAAAATACGCTATCTGAGCAGATTAGCTATCTGAGCTCATCATTAATTTTGGTCTTGTTGAATTGATGCACAGCTGAACATCCTCACATGGCATGTTTCATAGATTCTAATGCGGATTGATGCACAAGTTACTGGGTTGTGCTTATCCCGTGTTCTTGGGGCATAGTACAGATGCAAGTGAGCAACTAATGATATGTAACATTTTAAAACAAAATATACAATGAAAAACCTTCGACTCTAACAGATTAGGGCGTCAGGGGTGTCCACTTGCGTCTCTAATTACTGTCTTTGATGCCTTGTGTGACTCATAAAGTTGTCTCATGCTAGTAATTTTGATAGTAACATCATATATCTCAAGACAAGTTTGCTTATGTGACATGTAGTTAATAAGGAGAAAAGTGTTTGTGGTAACCTAATAATTGAAGTCTTGCATGATACCACACATATGTTATTGTCCATTATAGAGGTAGTAACATAGACTAAGACTAATAATATATGCATGTTACTAGCCCAAGTCTCCACTGTAACCAGCCTCATAGTAAATTAAGAATCAGGGGGGGATTGCTGCACCGTTCATCTCATCTTCATTAATTGCTTAGTTGACTTGAAGTATTTGGAAAATAGGGAATCGAAATTTCAAAATCAAGGGTGGGATTGATGTACAGTCCATCTCATCTGCATTAATTGCTTGGTTGACTTGAAGTATTTGGAAAATAGGGAATCGAAATCTCAACCGCGTAAGCCACTTTCTCATCACATAATTAATTAATAGAGTATTATTTCAAAATGCAAGAAATGATATCTTGCTGGTATTTTTCTTCGTATTTACTTGCAATATTTGCAAACTAAAGAGTTTATAATGTGCATTTCATATGAAAGCTCTTGACCTAGATTGTAGATGTAGAGTTTGGCTATTATCTGTTATGCTTTCGTATCGCGTCGGGTGGGTTATGTGTAGAGTAACAACATAATCAAAAAATATATTATCTAAAATAATCCCTGTGTTAATTACAATTGAAAAGGATACTTAGAGGAGTTTCTATATTGCTATGGGGACTTGATGGGTTTCTACCGAGTCCTTATATCCTAGCTAAGAGCAAACTTGGGAAAACTGAAAACAATGTGTAGCTGAATTTTTTTTGACTAATTAAATTCGGAAACATTTGTTTAATAGAATATGATGCCCTTGTTATGGTATTGATCAAAAACTGTGTGGGATAGAGAGTTCGATCTAGTGACTAGCGTTGTAAGCACATCATCTTTTCAGGCAATGTCACCACATGCTCCTCACAATAGCATTATACCCACTCGCTGAGTCGGAGGAGAAAGCCCTATGACGACTTGGAGGAATCCTACCCTCCGACGCCCCTCAAAGAAAGCAGAAGGCACCGGAGGGCGCAACAAAGTACTACGGAGGCGCAATAGAAACCAAAGCGTCAAACTTCCTCATGGAAGCTGGCCACAGTGGATGCGTAGGGAAAAAGCAAGGGCTAGTTTGTTGGGCAAGTCGGCTGCCGCAGTGCTTGTGTAGAAATGACAAAGCCCTCGAGAAAGTCGGGCGCCGCGGGGGGCCCTAGAACAGTCTGGATCTTCCCGCGGAAGTAATCCATAGCACCGGAAGATGCCAACCCACTTCCTCGACGACCGTGAGGGCACAAGCGGAAGCTGCCCCCGAGGTGCCGAGGAAGAAGAAGTCATTTCAAACAGTTCTCGCGTGTCTCTCGACTCAATGTGGGCTTCTCTCCAAGTGCATTTCGGATCACCCCATGACCGCTCCGTTCTCTAATTTCCCTAGGGATGTCTTCCTGGTTGATTATATACATGGTCTTTCTTCTGGCCCTTCTAGCCGTCCTGGGCCCTAGGGTGCCTTTCAAGTTCGGTGTGAGGCCTCACAAGGTGCCTGTGATTTCATCCCAATGATATTGGTGATTTTTACATTGATCTGTGACAAGGACGAGATTTATCTGTGAATCCGATGTTGGATGTCCTCCTAGGTTTAATGTCCGGATGTCGAGTCCCTATGGACGGCAGTGCTGGTGTGGTTTAGTTTTATTGGTGCAGACAATTAGGCGCAACAAAAGAAATGACCTCTTCAATCAGATGAAGCAATCTTCATATTTCTTCGGTGCTTCGCTTAGATTGTTTTGTTCCCTCGTCTTTTGAGGTCTTTTTTGTTATCTTTTTTTGTGCTTGTACAACTCAAGGAGGTGCTTGTTGCATGTACAGTTCACTTGCATGCGGCTGCGTTGATCAAATTAAAGCCGAGCATGGCAGGCGAGCCTCGGGTTTAAAAAACTTAATGTGGCCGTGGAAGAAAACATTGTTTGTTAATCCGAGGACACAACTTTATTTTTTCGAGAATCAAAAACTAAATGGGGGTTCACGCTACTCGACGACACAAACAAAATGAAATCAATCATCCATGTCACACAAGCCCGCTTATTTGTTGTCATGCCACAACAGGTTCATCCTCTTTGGCCACGCCGCAGAAAGCTTTGAGCGCGTCCTTGGATTTGGAACCTTCCTCCGTGTACTGGAAGTTGGAGTACTCGTACGGGTCGCATGGATGGTACATCAGCGGGTGGTCTTGGTCGACCAGCTCGTCTATGGCTCGCACCATACAGCCATTTGTGGGCATGCAGCCCAGCAGCGTAGCGAAGCGCTCGCGGTTGCTCGGCGTCCTCACACGGTGGAGGCATGCCTGCACCCGTCCGTTGGTGACCACCTACATATATATATACTCTCGTAGAGAGAGGTAGAAAATTAAACTGTTGGAGCTTCACAAAACTGAAGTTGACACGACCGAGAAATAGAAGAGCATTACCGTAAGCAGGTCACCGGCAACGACGACGCACGCGTCCGGCTCGGGAGGCACTGCGAACCAGCTGCCGTCCTTCATCTGCACCTCCAGGCCTTCCACTTCGTGCTGCACTATCACGTTGGTCATGACGTAGTCACGGTGCGCCGGCAGGGACAACTGGGTCTCCTTGTCGGGGGACGTCGTCGTGGTCGTACCGTAGTACGACATGCGGAGGTGGTAGCCAAGCTGGTCATGGTGCGAGGCGATGGCGCGCTTGCTCCGGACGCCAAGGCCTTCCAGGACCATCTTCGTCACCGTCTGCTCCAGCTTCATACCCTTCTTGGCAAACTCTCCAATTGTGTCGCTACAATCAGTGCATCCCATCTTTTTAAAATGATGCAGATGGAGAGTGAATCGGTAGGTAGTGTCGGTCACTCACCAGAACGCACGGTTGCCCTGCGGCCAGAGGAGGTTGGCGAAGTCGCCTATCGGGGCCGCGTCCGTCACGTCCTGGAGGCGCATGCTCTCGTAGGCCATGTCGGGTATCTGCCCGATGTACCCTCCGTACTTCACGTCGGTGAACACGTTGCGCCGCTTGGCCTCCACCGGTAGCCCGAAGAGGTCCGGCAGGACGCGGCGGAACAACGCCTGCCGGAGGTCCCTGTCGAACACGCCGTCCTGGACTCTGACGCAGCCCTGCGCCACCATGGACGCGGTGACCGCGGCCCGGGCATCGTCCCACCCTGGCTTTCCAGGCTCTAGCCCACGCAGGTCCACCTTCGTGATCTCCATGGTGGGTGCTGCCAGATCCGATCCTTCGCCGGCCTGAATTGATCGGTGGCTTTTCTTGGTTTCGTTAATGGTGGGCGTACCGCAGTATTTCCTAACCATTAGCTAGGCTCTTGTGACTTATAACAGTGTCCAATAATTAACTATTCAAATCAGCAGATGATCATGTGCCTTAACTATTTTGTATACCTAGTGAGATGATCGGTGGCTGTTTGGTAGCTCAGTTTCTTTCAAAACCAATGTATTTCAAAACAGCAGTATTTCAGTGCCTCCCAAGGTAATTACAGTTTTTCTCCTTTCTTGGTGGTAGAAAAATGAGGGCCACTTCTTTTCTGTACTGCAAAACTGCAATATTTGTTTGAGCTAAACTTCCTTGGAGTATTCTATAGTATTTTTTAGAAACAACAATATTATAAGAAAATGTTGAGGATTACTTAGTTGTTAGGGTTGCACTAGAGCGTGAAGTCGACCCTCTAACGCGCGACATAAAATCCCTTTTGCTACTTTCTGTCCATACTATGGCACCCTTAATGTTGTGTTTGTGTCGGATGTTATGTACAAGTTGGTTTAGGAGTTGTATTTAGGAATGAATTATAGGCGATATGTAGTTTTGGAGTCGGGCATGCTATATCATTCGGCCTCCAATATAATGAGTGAGGCACCAAGTACTCCAAACCACTATGAGTAGTGCTGAAATATTGTTGAAATATTAGCATATAACAATTCCAGAAAAATCCCTAAAGTCCCATGCTGTCATGCGGTCACTGAAACATTTGCCTTAATGAAAAATGAATATGAGTTGAAACGTCTGTATTAAGTACAATTAAGTACGGGAGTTTTCAGAATTCATTGCGAGCTGAAACGTCCGTCTTAAGTACTATTAAGTACGGGAGTTTTCAGGATTCATTGCGCTTAATGGAGAATAAATTTGAGCTGAAACGTTTTGTCTTAAGTGCTATTAAGTTCTCTTAATTCTCCTCTTAATTGCGTGCGTTTCCGTTGGCTTTCCGCCTGCGTGTGTGCCTATATAAGAGAGGTCGCTCCTCTCTAGTAGACACACCAGAAAGATAGCATCTGCTTATGCCGCCACCATAGTTCCACCTACTGTTGCTGTCATCGCTGATCCATCCCGTCCACCGCGTACACGGCTAACGGGAGAGCAGGCCTCCGAAACTCCGTCTCTCTAGATCCTGTACGGGAGAGGGGCGATTAGGTTTTTGGGGAGCTCTTCTACGCGACTGCTCGCCGCCGTTCGTCTAATTCCTCTACATCTGCATCAACTACGTCCGCGCCGCCTTCATCATCATCATGACCACCAGCGACGACGCCACTGCTGCTGCTGCTGCCGCCGCCGCTCAAGAGGCTGCCAACGCCGCTGCTGCGTCTGCCTCCGCTGCTGCTACGGCCAACTGGCCAACTGGAGGGTATAACACGTTTATCCCTCTCTTGATTATTTCCATGTTTGCAGTACTAGTCATATGCGTAGATGTTTCTACTATTTGTCTAGTACGTAGTTTCATCATGAAGTTTCAGTATGTTATTAGCACTGTGTATGCCATGTTCATGATTTATCCTTGGATTAATTTAATCGAACAATTGCCTATATTCTCAACAATCCAAAAACCTAATCTGTGTAGGCAATTTTCGATCCAAGATTTTGCTGCTGCACTGAAACCAGCCCCGTTTACGGGGACATATTTTAAGCGTTGGCAAACCAAAACCACCTTATGGCTCACTGCGATGAACGTGTTCTGGTCGCCGGTGTTACTCCCACTGGAACGATTGCTCCTGAACAGGAGAAGGCGTTTAGGGAGGCCACCGTCGTCTTTGTTGGAGCCGTTCTGAGCGTGATCGGAGATAAGTTGGTTGATGCATATTTACATGTGCGGGTTGTCAAGGACTTGTGGGAGGCGCTCGAATCTAAATTCGACGCAACCGATGCTGGAAGCGAGATGTACACTATAGAGCAGTTCCACGATTACAAGATGGTTGAAAACCGTTCTGTATTGGAACAAGCTCATGAGATACAGTGCATCGCTAAGGAGATTGAGCTTCTCAAGTGTGTGCTACCGGGCAAATTTATCGCGGGATGCATAATCGCTAAGCTGCCTAATTCCAGGAGGAACTTTGCTACCGCTCTGAAACACCAGAGGCGTGAATTCTCTGTTGAGGATGTCATCGGCCATCTGAGTGTCGAGCAGAATTCGAGAGCAAAGGACTCGCACGGAAAAGGGACCGAGGTAACTTTTGT
Source organism: Poa pratensis (assembly GCA_947311845.1). NCBI lineage: Eukaryota > Viridiplantae > Streptophyta > Magnoliopsida > Poales > Poaceae > Poa > Poa pratensis. The sequence continues at coordinate 43,490,856 of CAMZMU010000088.1, forward strand.
CGCCAATTTTGTGCAGAAGAATTCCAACTTCCACAAGCCCAAGGGGAGACCTAGTGTCCAACAGAATACCGACTTCAAGAAGAAGGGTAAGAAGCCTTTCAACAAGGATAAGAAGAAAGGAGCCTGCTTCACATGTGGTTCAGAGGAACATTGGGCTCCCAAGTGCCCAAAGAAGTTCAAGAAACCAGGACAGGACTCCAAGTCTGCCAACATGGTTGTGAGCAACAATGAGAATGGAGCATCTGGGTACGGTAATTTGTTTACTGTATTTTTAGTTTGTCAGTCTAACGATTGGTGGATTGACACGGGTGCAAATATTCATGTATGTGCTGACATCTCATTGTTTTCTTCTTATCAGGTCACAGGGAATGGATCCGTACTGATGGGGAATGGCGCAAGTGCTTCTGTTCTTGGTGTTGGCACGGTCGATCTGAAGTTTACTTCGGGAAGGATCGTGCAGCTCAAGAACGTGCAGCATGTCCCCGCCATCAAGAAGAATCTCGTTAGTGGCTCCCTTCTATGTAGAGAAGGGTTTAAGTTGGTATTTGAGTCTAATAAAGTAGTTGTTACGAAATATGGACTGTTTGTTGGAAAAGGTTATGAATGCGGAGGTCTGTTCCGCTTTTCCCTTGCTGATTTTTGTAATAAAGTCGTGAACAATATTCATTCGAATGTTAATGAAACAGAATTTGGCATTCACGTCATTCGAATGTTAATCCCGAGTTTCACTTTAGCCAAAGGTTCTAAGTGCCATTCGTGTGTGCAAGCAAAGCAACCTCGCAAGCCCCATAAAGCTGCGGAGAGACACTTGGCACCGTTAGAACTTATACATTCTGATCTTTGTGAGATGAATGGTGTGTTGACTAAAGGTGGAAAAAGATACTTCATGACACTTATAGATGATTCCACTAGATTTGCTATGTATATTTGTTAAGCACTAAAGATGAGGCTCTACACTACTTTAAAATCTATAAGGCAGAAGTTGAGAATCAACTTGAAAAGAAAATTAAACGATCCGGTCAGATCGTGGTGGAGAGTACTTCTCAATGAGTTTGATTCTTTCTGTGCGGAACACGGCATTATTCATGAGAGGACGCCTCCCTATTCACCCCAGTCAAATGGGGTTGCTGAACGGAAAAACCGTACTCTAACAGATTTGGTTAACGCCATGTTAGATACATCGGGTTTATCCAAGGCATGGTGGGGGGAGGCTATATTGACGTCATGTCATGTCCTGAATAAAGTTCCGACAAAAGACAATGAGATCACTCCCTATGAACAATGGGAGAAGAGAAGAACGACACTCTCATACTTGCGTACTTGGGGCTGCTTGGCGAAAGTCAATGTGCCGATCCCCAAAAAGCGTAAGCTTGGACCAAAGACCGTGGACTGTGTTAATTTGGGCTACGCTAAGAATAGCGTCGGCTATAGATTTCTAGTAGTGAAATCTGAGGTACCTGACGTGAAGGTCGGTACAATTGGAGTCTAAAGATGCTACATTCTTTGAGGATATTTTTCCTATGAGAGATATGCAAAGCACTTCTAGACAGGAATCTGATGAGACTCCTGAACCTGCCATTCCGATGGAATATTATGAACAAACACATGATGAAAATCCTGAGGAGGATGACGAGGAAACCCTTGGTAGGGGCAAGAGACAGAGGACTGCAAAGTCCTTTGGTGATGATTTCCTTGTGTACCTCGTGGATGATACTCCCACTTCTATTTCAGAGGCTTATGCGTCTCCGGATGCTGATTACTGGAAAGAAGCGGTCCGTAGCGAGATGGACTCCATCATGGCTAACGGAACATGGGAAATTACTGAACGTCCCTATGGTTGTAAACCATTGGGATGTAAGTGGGTGTTCAAAAAGAAGCTTAGGCCCGATGGTACAATTGAAAAGTACAAGGCTAGGCTTGTGGCCAAGGGTTATTCCCAGAAAGAAGAGGAAGATTTCTTCGATACTTATTCACCTGTGGCCAGACTGACCACCATACGAGTATTACTCTCTTTGGCGGCCTCGCATGGTCTTCTCGTCCACCAATGGATGTTAAGACGGCTTTCCTGAACGGAGAGCTAGACGAGGAAATCTACATGCAACAGCCAGATGGCTTTGTATTAGATGGTCAGGAAGGAAAGTGTGTAAGTTACTGAAATCTTATATGGCCTGAAACAAGCACCTAAGCAATGGCATGAGAAGTTCAATACAACTTTAACCTCTGCTGGTTTTGTTGTTAATGAAGCTGACAAATGTGTATACTATCGCCATGGTGGGGGCGAAGGAGTTATACTGTGCTTGTATGTTGATGACATACTGATATTTGGGACCAACCTCAAAGTCATTGAGGAGGTTAAGTCATTTTTATCTCAGAACTTTGAGATGAAAGACCTTGGTGTGGCTGATGTTATTTTGAACATCAAGCTACTGAGAGATAATGAGGTGGGATTACACTTTGCAATCCCATTATGTTGAGAAGATTTTGAGTCGTTTGGATATTCGGACTGCAAAATTCTCCAACACCATATGATCCTAGTGTGCAGATTCGAAAGTTCAAGGCACAGCTAAGGATCAGCTGAGATACTCTCAAGTAATTGGTTCACTCATGTACCTAGCGAGCGCTACAAGGCCTGACATCATGTTTGCTGTGTGCAAACTGAGCCGGTTTGTTTCCAATCCGGGTGATGTACATTGGCATGCTGTTGAAAGAATTATGCGCTATCTGAAAGGTACTGAGAACTATGGACTTCACTATACTGGAAGCCCGTCAGTGCTTGAAGGTATTGTGATGCGAATTGGATCTCTGATGCTGATGAGATGAAAGCCACAACGGGTTATGTGTTTACCCTTGGAGGTGGTGCTGTTTCCTGGAAGTCTTGCAAGCAAACGATCCTGACGAGATCGACAATGGAAGCAGAATTAACAGCATTGGACACATCTGGTGTCGAAGCAGGATGGCTTCGAGATCTGTTGATGGACTTGCCTGTGGTTGAAAAGCCAGTACCGGCTATCCTTATGAACTGTGACAATCAGACAGTGATTACCAAGGTCAAAGTTCAAAGGACAACATGCAGTCCAACAAACATATAAGAATGAGATTAAAAGCTGTCAGACATTTGAGAAACTCCGGAGTGATAGCGCTGGATTATATCCAGTCGGCTAAGAATCTGGCAGATCCCTTTACTAAAGGGCTATCACGTGTTGTGATAGAAAATGCATCGAGGAGATGGGATGAAACCCACATGAGTTGCCATGGTAGTAACCCAACCTATGTGATCGGAGATCCCGTGAAGTAGGACCTGGGAAAACAAGCTAGTGGTTAACTGAGGAGAGTACTTTTACTAACCCACTCCGTTGGAGATGCACTACTCTCGGTAACTGTATGGCAGGTTGACATTTGTCTTAATGTGTTCCAAGGCTTTGTATAAGCAAGATGCTATCCTACAGAGCGATCTTTGGAGGAACACACCTATATGAGCCTGACTGCTGGTCACAGTCTATGAGATTGGGTTGATCTCTAGTAAGTTCATGAATAGGTCAGGAGTGTGACTAATATGCTCCACCCGAGGGGTCAGCCTTCGGCAGCCTAGTACTGGTAAGACGTTTGGTGAAACTACTTTACGCCAAATTGACAATTCAAGGCATAGTCCATTGTCAGTTGTGAAGGAGTGTAGCTATTCGTTCTAGGTGGAGCTCAACCTTAACAGGTCTCCACTGAAAATACTGGTATATCAAAACAGTGTTTGGAACAGAGAACAACATCATGGGTCTTTGGGATCTGGTGGGGGATTGCTGAAATATTGTTGAAATATTAGCATATAACAATTCCAGAAAAATCCCTAAAGTCCCATGCTGTCATGCGGTCAACTGAAACATTTGCCTTAATGAAAATGAATATGAGTTGAAACGTCTGTATTAAGTACAATTAAGTACGGGAGTTTTCATAATTCATTGCGAGCTGAAACGTCCGTCTTAAGTACTATTAAGTACGGGAGTTTTCAGAATTCATTGCGCTTAATGGAGAATAAATTTGAGCTGAAACGTTTTGTCTTAAGTGCTATTAAGTACGGCCGTTACCAGTTTCTTAATTCTCCTCTTAATTGCATGCGTTTCCGTTGGCTTTCCGCCTTTGTGTGTGCCTATATAAGAGAGGTCGCTCCTCTCCAGTAGACACACCAGAAAGATAGCATCTGCTTGTGCCGCCACCATAGTTCCACCTACTGTTGCTGTCATCGCTGATCCCATCCCGTCCACCGCGTACACGGCTGACAGGAGAGCAGGCCTCCGAAACTCCGCCTCTCTAGATCCTGTACGGGAGAGGGGCGATTAGGTTTTTGGGGAGCGTCTTCTACGCGACTGCTCGCCGCCGTTCGTCTACTTCCTCTACTCTGCATCAACTACGTCCGCGCCGCCTTCATCATCATCATGACCACCAGCGACGACGCCACTGCTGCTGCTGCTGCCGCCGCCGCTCAAGAGGCTGCCAACGCCGCTGCTGCGTCTGCCTCCGCCGCTGCTACGGCCAACTGGCCAACTGGAGGGTATAACACGTTTATCCCTCTCTTGATTATTTCCATGTTTGCAATACTAGTCATATGCGTAGATGTTTCTACTATTTGTCTAGTACGTAGTTTCATCATGAAGTTTCAGTATGTTATTAGCACTGTGTATGCCATGTTCATGATTTATTCTTGGATTAATTTAATCGAACAATTGCCTATATTCTCAACAAGTAGATAGTGAAAGGCGCGCGTGGTGAGCCAATGACATGTGTTGGCTCCCAATGCGGCTGTTGCTGTGGTGTCAAGGGCAGAGCGCCGTAGATATGCCTAAGGAATACACGAGTTTCGCCAAACCTCGTTAAGAGATTTCGATGTCGTCATTGTGTTGTGATTGCACGGTCCTTTGTACATCAATTGTGCGCCTACAAATTTAACACATAGTTACACTCCATCTCTATGTGTGGCCACCCTTAGATCCCCCGCGTTCGCCGATTTGCAATGGTTCGTACGGGGTGTCAGAAAAACCGATCGGGCTTTCCTGCAAGGTTGTCTCGGCATTTATTGCCCGCCAGAAAGCATGTGGACACACTCACCCCATCTCATAATTTTTTTCCAAGTATTGAATATTAGCTCGTATGGTTCTTCGATGGGTTATGTCTTTTATGGCACGAACGAGGGTTAAGACTCCCCACTGTGGCGGTGCGAGTGCCATTGAGGGGAGAGGGTGAGTGGGATACAATAGAGGAATAGCACTGGTGGAGATGATTTTGGGGAGGTTTCGAGGTTGTAGATTCAAGAGAGAGTAGTGTGAAGAGAAGAGACGCGACGAGAACTAGTGAGGTGGTAGACAGAAAAGGGCTAGTGCAGCCATGGTGTCCGTGGGATTGCCGGTGGGCTCGCGTGGGCTAGACCCTGTGATGGGAAGTCGTTTTCGATATTATTACACGATACCAGGCCCAGAGTTAATTTGCAGTTGTCGTGTGAGTTGATCGAAGACCAAGTAATAATTGAGTATAGCTCATAATATGACCCGATTGGAAAATAAAATTATAGACATGTCTCCGCATTTTACACCAAGGACCATGAATATTAGATTTTAACTATGCCCTTTCAACTCCTCCGATCATGTGATACCTGTTCCGGGTACGAAACCACTTGGGACGGAAGAACATATACCGCATTCCCTCCTGGAAAAACAAAGAGGACACAAACATGTAGCCAAAAATTGTACTTACTCCTCTTCGCAACCAAGGCTAGGAGGAAGAAGGCTGCCTTTCGGGCATAAGAAGCTTCGGGTTGATGACCAAGAATGGTAGCCGGCCGCCACTAGGCAGACATCATAGTTTCCCGCTAGAACAAACTTCGTAGTTGATGAGCTCAATCACAACCGATAGATCATGGGCTGATATTAATTTGCAGTTGTCGTGTGAGTTGATCGAAGACCAAGTAATAATTGAGTATAGCTCACAATATGACCCGACTGGAAAATAAAATTATAGACATGTCTCCGCATTTTACACCAAGGACCATGAATATTAGATTTTAACTATGCCCTTGCAACTCCTCCGATCATGTGCTACCTGTTCCGGTTACGAAACCACTTGGGACGGAAGAACATATACCGCATTCCCTCCAGGAAAAACAAAGAGGACACAAACATGTAGCCAAAAATTATACTTACTCCTCTTTGCAACCAAGGCTAAGAGGAAGAAGTAAGGCTGCCTTTCGGGCAGAAGAAGCTTCGGGTTGATGACCAAGAATGGTAGCCGGCCGCCACTAGGCAGACGTCATAGTTTCCCGCCAGAACAAACTTCGTAGTTGATGAGCTCAATCACAACCGATAGTTTCAAGAACTCAAAATATACCATTTTCTTCTTGTAACATCCCAAATATCATGTAACAAGTAGAACCATGTTCCATGAGTGAAAAATGTGAACCAACAAAAACTTTTGCATGATTGTCTTGTGTTGATTGATTTCATTTTTATATTGTGTTGCTTGTTTGATTGAAAATATTGTAACACAAAAACAAAGTTAAATCAACAAGACAAATTACAAGGAACTATTGTTTTCTTCTATAAAAATCAGAGGAGTGGTAAAGTAACCACTCTCATTTCATTCTTACTACTTATCCCTCTCAAATAATATTTTACACTTATTTTAAAACTCTAAAGTAATATCAAATTGAAATAAATCGAAAATACCATAATTAAACCCTATGAACAAAAATGATTCAAAACATTTTATTTTGAAATGCCAAAATTTTGTGGAGCTTCTACATGTTATGGGAGGCTTCACAAATATTTTCAAAATTTTCGAAATAGTTTAAGTGCCCTAAATAAATTCCTAAAATGCTACTGGATTGAAAAAGAAATAAAAGAAAAACAGAAAAGAGGAGGCAGGGGGTTTTCTGCAAAAATGCAGTCGTCTCCTACCTCTAGCACACTGTAGCCGCACGCCGCGTCACCGCCGTGGCCGCAGCGCAGCTTGCGCCATGCCCAGGCCCCCCCCCCCCCCAGGGCGCGTCTGTCCTCGACACCGTCCCTCTGCAGTCGCCGCCCCGCAGAGGAGAGCACTCGAGCGCTTCCCTCTCCTCGATTCTAGCCCAGCTCCGCCGTGGCAGAGCTCGGCGATGCCGGCCAAATTCGCCCCCCCCCCCCCCCCCCCCCTCCCCGACACGCACCACTCTACCCAGCACCTCCTAGACCACGCCCGGACCCCGGAAGACATCGCGGCGACACGTACCTCGCAGCACCGCCGCAGAATCGAGCAAGGATCTCCTCGGGAGCGCCATGGACGCCATCCGTGTGCCTCGTCCACGAAACACCGGCCTCTGCCCTATAAAGCCACCCCGACCCCTCTGCAAAAACCACACCACCCCACTCCCTCCCCCTCACTCCATTTCCATCGGTTCACCGCCAGGAGGGCGTGCACGCTGCGCCACTGCCGCCGTCAAGGTCGACCATGGCCGCGACGCCACACCCTCTCATTCTCTCCTCTCTGGCCCGTACTCTCTTCCTCATGGACACCGCACTCACACGCCTCGCTTTTCCCTCTGTTTCGTGCACAGGAGAGAAGCCAGGACCTCGCCGGAGTTGCGGGAGCTAGCCGTGGAAGCGGAGGAGCTCGCCGTGGACGCTACGCTTCTCCCCAGCAAGCACCACTCGCCCAGAAGCATTCCCCGAGTCTCCGCCATCCTTCTACACCATCGCCGCGTCTTCCCGAGCCCTCTAGGTGAGCGAATCGAGCCCACCACCGTCGCCGGCGCGGCAGCGCCGCTGATTTCTGGTCGCCGGAGCTGCGTTGCACGCGGACCGTTGGATCTTGATCCAACGGTATCTTACCGTTTCGTTAGGAATAGAGAGAGACTGACGGGCGGGCCCCGCTCGTCAGGTTTTTAATAATTTTCCCTCGCGCGCACGGTGCCGCTGACGTGTGGACCCCACTCGTCAAAATTTTGAACATTATCCAAACAGAGAGACATTTTCTAATTAAATCTCTTGTGAAATCAGTACTGGACTTGACTTTAAAATTCAATATCTTGAGATTTAGGCATCCAAATAAATCAAACCCAATTGTTCTGGAAAGCACATGAAATTGTCTAACCAACCCAAGTGGTTTGAATTCATTTAGATAAATAACAAAAATGTATTATTGAAAATGCCACAGAAGGTTTAAAATCTAAACTTGTTTGTTTCTGATACTCAATTAGTCCAAATAATTCCAAACCAATTTTATTAGCTTGGTACTGTGATCTTCTAGCTTCCCTAATTTTGGTAGAATTAATCTAGCAATATTAATTGTTTGGCATTAGAATGAATTTAGAAAACCCTTCTGCACCAAAACATTTGTAGATGGTAAATATTTCATCCAAATGGTTCAGGGCCAATTTTGTTAGCTCACATATAGCCTTGGTTACTTACCCCTAAAAGGAATTAATTTTAGGAGCAATAGAACTTAAATGGTAGCCAAAACTTGATTATTAAGTTACTGGTTTAAAACAGTTGTGTAGGGAGTTTGGTAACTCCAATTAATCCAAATCAAATTGCATTGTCTTCTACACATCAGTAGCTCTCTGTAGAACTTTAGTTTGTATTTTTGTGACCAACAGAAGTTAAGTTATGTAATTAAACATGTTCAACTAGTTTCTGCCATATTAAAACTTAAACAAATATTGGTTAATACAATTAATTTGATACCAAATTGTATTGCTTGATGAATGCAGTGGCTATTTAGAGCACTTAGGATTGTAATCTTGTGATGTTTGATAGAGTAGTTTAGTGATTGCTCATTTGTTTGTTTATTAATTAGACGAGAGCGTTGCCGGAATTATCGAGGAAGGGAATTGATTGAACCTGAAGATCAAGACCAAGATCACTTTGTCGAACAAGGCAAGCTACTCTCTTCTCTGAGCTTGCACCCCAAATATATGCATCTACTTTGATATCATGATTTACTCTTAGAAAGATTTATAAAACCTTTTCAAAAAGTATATGGAAACTATTTTGCCACCCTATGTAGAAATATAAGATAGATTATATGAAATTATAGGATGGAAAAATGGTTGTTTATTCAAAACTCTTTTGAAAATACTTGGATGGACTATGATGTGTCGAGATGTCGGTGTTGAACTGGAGAAGTGGATAATTGAGTTATTTGGGAAAAATGCACAGTGTGTCTTTGTACTTACGTCAACCAGTCGATACTCTGTGTGACCACATTTACCCCCATATGGGAACGGGGCTACCTCATCGACGGAGATAACTCCGTTATGCATGAGGGGATGGTTTGATGACCTACCCCCTGACCCGGGTCCTCACACAAGTTGGTGTGGAGGATAGAAGGTTCCACCATAAACCGCCGGACAAAACTATGAGTTCTCACACTTAGGGTTTCTGACAGGAAACTGGACTGAGTGTCGAAGGAAAGTGTCATATGGGAAGGATCCAATACTAGCATGAGCAAATAAGAGGCTGTGGTCGGTGGCTCAACTTCGCATACACCTTGTATGGCGGGACGTGGCTGACACGATGAGTTACCGGATGGATGTGGGCAAAAAGCGTGCTACCTCTGCAGAGGGTAAAAACTATTCGAATAGCCGAGTCCTCGGATATGGACAGTTGGAAGGCCCTACTCTGACCTATGTGCAAGTTTTGAAAAGAGTTGAGTTTTTAAAAAGGAAAATGAGATGGAGAATGTTTCATATACCTATACCAACGGATCGGTATGAGGTTGTTGGAGGAAAGTGGACCATGACGGACTATGGTCGAAAAGGAGGAGTTTTGGAGGAACAGATAAAATGGTGATTTTATTCAAAGATAGTTATGAAATTCTTCTTATTTTTTTTAACAAAGATATAGAGATGTTTAAGAAAATAAAAGTTTGAAATTAAAACTAGAACTAGTGCATACTCATGTTGGGGTAGTTTGCGAGTACAATCAAATGTACTCATATTGGTTTCGTCTCTGGCTATTGTCCTAGCCAGACTACGAGGAACACTGCGCCGAGGAGGAGTATGGCGACTTCTATGCGAACTAAGGATCTCCATCAGTTAACTGCCTGTCGGGTCGTCGTTAGAGTTTGAGGCCTACTATGCCTTAGCTTCCGCTGATTATTTTGGTTTGGCCCAGGAAGGCACCTATGTAAGACTTGGTCTAAATGACCATTTATGTAAGATTTTAATTCGTTACTGTAATGGATGTAAACTTTGGTATTCAGTTCGGATTATGGGCAACGACAGACTGATCACGGGATCGTTGTGTTAACCATAATCGGGTATTTCGCACAGCTAGTCCGGGGTCCCCACACTTCTTCCATCAACTCGATGACAAGAATTATAGTGGAAAGGAGTAGGAGAACATCGAGCTTATTTGACGAGTTCGCACAAAATCATCCTCCACTGAAACTTCCCACCATGGAAAAAATTACAGAACACCACCGCTCGCAAGCGGCAAAGAATAGCTCCATCACGGCATGGCACCATCCACCATTGAGCTAACACACACGCTAGACCTAGCCCTACAACTATTCTGTACAACGATGCGCCGGCCTCCTAATCACATCGACCGACACGGCCACCAAGAGCTAGAGGGAGTTGAGCGTGGAGAGCCGATCTCACAAGGATGGAGGAGAACGAGCGGTGAGGAGAATATTGTCCCTCCTCTCGGATCATGGGTCGACCATTGTATTTGGTTACATGGAATAAATTGATTTCTCTCTCAAAATTTGGCTGCGGATGACACTTTGTCCTGATGCGACACCTTTGAACGAACAGCGCGCAATAACTTTGACAATATTGGTACTTCAAGTCCTAATATCTCTATATATGTCTAAGTCGGCAGCCTAGACTGTCTACTATATACTCGGTCCGTTCCATTTTAGTTGTCGTTGATTTAATACAAAGTTCGCATACAGAATCGCGGAGATCAGACGGCTATTGCTGTGAGTTACCATAGATCTAAGAACCATCTAAGCTGAATTACACATCTAGATGGAAAAAGAACCACCACACCTCGGCGCTGAAATTAATGCCAACAAAAGGAAACATCATTGAATATAAATTCGTACAAAATAGCTTGGTCCATACCACCAAAATAACACACACAATAATAAGAATAGGCAAAGGAGAAGACACTGATTTGAAATGACAAAATCCAAGATCTACCTATCTATCATGCGCAGCCTCAACCGCAGGTTCATTATCGTCCTTCAATACTCCGCAGAAGGCTTTGAGCGCGTCCTTGGACTTGCGGCCTTCCTCCGTATACTGGTAGGCGCAGTACTCGGTAGGATCGCAGGGGTGGTACATGAGCGGGTGGTCCTCGTCGACGAGCTCGTCTATCGCCCGAACCATCCACCCTCGGCAGGCAGTGGCATGCATCCCGCAGCGCGGAGAAGCGCTCCCGGTTGCTGGGCGTCCTCACGCCTTGGAGATTAATGACGTGAAACCGTCTCGTCATAGCTGTGAGCTGCTATAATGTACTCCAATGTAATTAGTCCCATCTTCTTTTTCTTTAACTCTCTCTGCTTCTCCCTAATCTGTTGCAGAGTCAACTCAAGAACTGAATCAGAAGAGAATTATCTTCAGGTTTTGCATTCAACAACCTCATTCAGTTCAGAAAAATAATTTCCTGCACACTCAAAACTCTTGCAACCATCAGTAGGTTAGTTTCCTTATAAGCCAAGCGACATCAACTTAAAAGACATTAAAACAACAAGAACTAGTCTGGTATACTAATGCATCCGTTACTATTTGATCCCGCGCAACGGCGCCAATTTGATCGTCACAAATATAGTTCCTTTTATCGTTCTTCCACAGGGATCAAAGTAGTAACTTTTACACTTTCTAACAGCTAGATCAACGAAAGGTGATATTTTTACTTGCTAAACTTGCACAACAATTAACACTTAACAAGAACAAGCAAGGATCAGGAATAAAATAGGAAAATGGCAAACAGCAAAAGGTTTATAGGAGAGAATAATTCCACTGAAATTCTAATTGCGTAGCAAGCAAACAGGGATCAAGGAAGAAAGGTTCACACAAACTAGTTGCATCTTTTTGTGATTTTCGTTTTAGAAATTAACAGTAAACAAAGCAACGAAATATTTAAAACACACAAGCACTAGCATATAGCAAAGACAGGAAAGAAGCAATTTTTAGAGAGGGGCAGGGGATTTAACTAGTACGTACACCACATAGACTAGAAAGTAAGCACACAACAAACAAGTGACAAATTTGACAAGCACTTACACACACGAACAGATTGTACAGGTCTCAGATTTAGTATTCAGATTTAGGAAACAGCTACCAAACTAGCACGTACAGGTCTCTGTATTCCAATCTAGTCTGCTCACAACACTAGTTCACAGAAATTGCAGAAATTGAAGACAGGAAGAGATGAATCGATTGAACCAACACAAAGGAACTTCAGGTTGGAGGAGAGCAGCAGCAGCGACAGGAGTTGAGGAAGAGGAGCTTCAGGTGTGTCTTCTTGGGGAGCAGGGAAGCACTTGGGTTGGGGAAGAGCAGCAACTTCAGCAGCAAGCGCAGGACACGAACGTCGTGAAGATGTTGAGCAGCAATTGAAGGAGCAGGTCTTCAGGTCGTTCTGCCCTGAGGCAGAGCAGCAGCAGTCGCAGTTCTTGAGAAGAGCTTCAGCGCTTGGCCTCCTCATCTCAATTCTTCCTTCAAGATCTACCGGCGGCGGCAGCGAGGAACCCTACCTTCCCCTCATGCTCCTTTCGTTGTGGTGGTGGTGGTTGCAAGGTTGCGAGAGAGAGAGAGCTTCGTGGCGGCGTGCTTCCCTTCTTATCCTTCCTCCGGCGGCAGGTGAGAGCAGGTGAGATGCTCTGTTTGATTCCTTCAGCCCTTTTGCGTGACGATGGCCTTTTCAGCTCATGCCCTTGTATGTTTCACTCATTGATCCAGTCCTTTCCTACAAGCTCAGGTCCATTTTGGAGATTTGACGCCTTGTCGCGTCGTTTCCGTAAAAGAGAGCAAAATAGATGTGATTTGATTCCTTTTGGACTGAATATTAATAAAGATCAGTGCAACAAAGAGTTAAAGTTCGTTGAACTTGGGGTCAAATTACTCTCAGATCACACCCCCCACACTTGAATTTTTACTTGTCCTCAAGTAAAGTTGAATAGATAGTTACAACAGCATGAAAATGACCAGTGCACTATTTTCAGATGTAATGTTTTCATGAGTAGACGACTCATTTCAATTTCACTGCTTATGAGTTATGCTAAGATGTTTCAAAAGGTAATAACTTTTCAGAAGACATTTCCACAACTACCAGACTTAAAAACATCAAAACATTCGAGAGAAACTGGCGAATAATTGAGATTGAAGGACATGATCCACAAACAGGCCAACAAGACAAAATTAGGAGGTTTAGTAGTTAGAACGTTAGTGGCTCACCTACCACCGATCCAGGGAACATGGTAAGCTAATGCAAGTAATTTTAGCAACTTGGAGCTAGTGCGTCACCTACCACCGATCCAGGAAGATGGTAGGCTAATGCAAGGATTTTTTTTTTACTTTTTGAACTAAGCACAGAACTGGAGCTTTTAGAGCAGAACTTTCAGCAACTTGGAGTTAGTGCGTCACCTACCACAGATCCCGGGATCATGGTAGGCTAATGCAAGGACATTTGACAA